>JACXGI010011108.1:0-26076 GCA_016801175.1 Esox masquinongy | reverse complement strand
CCCCTCTGAGCCTGGGTCCTCTCTAGGTTTCTTCCTAAATTTCGGCCTTCTTAGGGAGTTTTTCCTAGCCACTGAAATTCAACACTACTGTTGTTTGCTCCTTGGGGTTTTAAGGCCGGGTGTTTTGTAAAAGCACTTTGTGACAACTGCTGATGTAAAAAGGGCTTTATAAATAAATTTGATTGATTGAAATTTGATTAATAGTGCACTTCACAGGAAACAGGGGTTGATTAGGAATCGGCCCTGGCTGTACACAGGGTTTATAGGAGTGTCTAGTACTGCGGCATAGACCGTCAACAAACAGCATTAAAATGCATGAATGAGTCTGGATGAAAGGGAATGAATGATGCCAAGCAGTTATCTTAGGAAGCCCTCCCAATGTCAGCCAGGGAGCTGAGCAGCCGCATAGAAACAGACGCACATCCAACCACTCCCACTGTGTTTGCTGTGTGTGTCGTGTGGTTGAGTGTGTATAAAAACTGAAAAAGATACTGTGTAGTGGCCTAGGGTGGTCCAGCGTTTTAAGCTGCTGCCTCCGGACCCCCGATAACCAACCAGTAAAGAAGCTAAACTGAAGTCAGTGTAATCATGCATATTTTTATTTGATTGGCTGATGCAGAAGACTAGGCGGAGTTGTTGAAACCGGGGTGGAGTTGATTTAACAACAGCCTGTAAAGCACCAGCACCTCCCAGGAACATTCCAGGGCACCTTTGTCATTTCTGCCTCGTATTGACTGAAGGAGAATTAGGAGAATTCATTGAAGACTTGACTGCATTAGCTGTCATCAGTGGAATTATGGACAGTGGTATCTAGGTGAAATACCTATTTGCGCCTACAAGGATAGGAATGTATTGTAGACTTTCTTAATTCCTAAAGTGAGGACAGCTATCCTTAAAGTAAGTTCAGAGGGAGTCCAACTAGTGGGATGATAAGGACATCAACTTTGTACGGGCTAAATCAAAACACTTTGAACTTTGGAAATAAAGACATGCTAAAGCAGGTAAATGCACTACTATTCAAAAGTTTGGGGTCATTTAGAAATGTCCTTGTTTTCAAAAGAAAAGCACATTTTTTGTCAACTAAAATAACATAAAATTGATTAGACATACAGTGTAGACATTGGAAAGTTGTAAATTAATATTGTGGTTGGAAACGGTTGATTTTTTTATGGAATATCTACCATCAGTCCTGCGTTCCAATGGCATGTTTTCTTTGCTGATCCAAGATAATAATTTTAAAGGTTAATTGATCATTAGAAAACCCTTCTGCAATTGCATTATCACAGTTAAAAAAAAGTTGTGCTCATTAAGGAAGCAATAAAACTGTCCATCTTTAGACTAGTAGAGCATCAGGAGCATCAGGAATTGTGGGTTCGATTACAGGCTCAAAATGACCAGAAACAAAAAAAAATATCAGTCTATTCTTCTTCTGAGAGGCTATTCCATGCAGGAAATTGCCAACAAACTGAAGATACTACTCCATTCACAGAACAGTGCAAACTGGCTCTCAGAATAGAAAGAGAAGTGGGAGGCCCCGGTGCACAACTGAGCAAGAGGACAAATACATTAGTGTCTAGTTTGAGAAACAGATGCCTCACGGGTCCTCAACTGGCAGCTTCATTAAATTGTACCCACAAAACACCAGTCTCAATGTCAACAGTGAAGAGGCGACTCTGGGATGCTGGCCTTCTAGGCAGAGTCAAAGAAAAATCTCAGACTGGCCAATAAAATGAAAATATGTCATGGGCAAAAGGACAAAGTCACTGGACAAAGGAAGATTGGAAAAAACTGTTATGGACAGACAAATTTAAGTTTCAGGTGTTTGGATCACAAAGAAGAACATTTGTGAGATGGAGACCAAATGTTAAGAGGAGTGCTTGACACTGTCAAGCATGGTGGAGGCAATGTGGTGGTCTGGGGGTGCTTTGGTGGTGGTAAAGTGGGAGATTTGTACAGGGTAAAAGGGATCTTGAAGAAGGATTACTCCATTTTGCAACACCATGCCATACCCTGTGGACGGCACTTGATTGGAACCAATTTCCTCCTTCAAAAGGACAGTGACCTAATGCACAGCTCCAAACTATGCAAGAACTATTTCCTATTCAAACTCACTTCATGTATGTTTTCATGGAAAACAAAGATATTTCTAAGTAACACCAAACTTTTAAACGGTAGTGTATTTAGGACTAAACTTTGCCATCATCATGATCATCAAATTCAATTTATATGGAAATGTCGTCATTAATGTAGCAAAGTTGATTAACATGCTTGACAGACTACTAAAATGTGAAAACAGATTTTAAGTAAGATTCTTTCAATGATGTATGGTATACTAAAAGGTAAGTTGTGTGTGTCTGAAATTGCAGCCTTTAATTGCAGCCCTTTTAACAAAATACTTTCTGACCGGGACCGATACAGTAAATTAAATATGGTTCTATTAGATATTTAAAGTCCATGGGCAGAGGGAGAACCATTAGAGGAAAAAAGTTTAGAAGACTTATTCTACTGAATGCAGAGCTGGAGGCTATCCATTCTCCGGTTGCCTAGGTAACCCCTTGAAATGGTGTGAGGGGAGAAAAGTAGAATAACACCCTGATAGAGGTCATCAACTACTGTTGGAGGACAGCTGGAGAGAAAAAGAAATGCAGTGATAGATAAAGAGAATATCCTCCTGTATGTGTGTGTGTGTGTGTGTGTGTGTGTGTGTGTGTGTGTGTGTGTGTGTGTGTTTTTTTATGTGGGAGGAAGAGGAAGCAAAAAATAGTGAGACAGATTTAACACGAGAGACAAAGAAATCACAGGGAGAAATCAAAACTCCAGATTACTTGACCCTGTAGTAGAACTCAGATTTAATCCTAAAACACAGACCCCAAACTTACTGATGTTCAAGCCAATAAGCCTCTTAACCAACGAGAACATACATTCTGCATAATTTTAATGTCATCTACATGAATGGCGTACAGAGAATCAAGTGTTCCATCCAGATATACACACACCAATAACCCCACACAAAGCAGCCTACCCAATACTGTACTAAAACTCTCCCCAAACAATGAGTAGACCCCACAATGTGGTTGGAACAATTCGTTACTAACCTTACCAATCCCAGTCTTAAAGGCTCTGTGGGTCAGCAGCAGGAGTGAACTGGGCTGCATTGTCCAAGCGGCAGCAGGTATTCCCCCTCCTTCAAGGCTCCACAGTGGAGTAGTTCTATTGAGAACAGACACACCACTGGGAACCTCTACGGGTAATTCAACCCTCAGACACTGTACAATACAGCACTACACTAGGAGGAGGGCTGGCCAGCTAGCTATGTAAGAAAATACAACATTGATTATTAGGCATGTGGATTCTTTTTAATAAACTGAGCTCCATTAGCTACAATGCCAAGCCAGCAATACATTGCTTCTGCTACTCCCCATGTAGACGCTAGGGGGCTTTCTCCTTTATAGCAAGACAAGATAATCCATGATAATCGTCTACAATCTCATAAAGAAGCCAGTCAGATTATCTGTAAGCATAAAACATGATCGATTGGCAGCATCTTCAATGTCACCACAGTTGTTGTCACAGTTAAACACATGGTACTGTAGTCCAAGAAATCCAATTAGCATTCGACTTTACACCCGCTCACTCTGCACCATTTTCTCTCCCCCCAGACCCAGAGCTAGTAACACACTGTTTTACACCATGTTCCGGCTGTCTCCTTGACAACAGGGGCTAGGACGGGAGCACCACACACGTACACATACGCGGCTACACACAAGACACACCTCTCGGAAACCTAGCACAACATGGTGGTAGGTCAACCATAATAATGTAGAGCACGAATCAAAGAGCAGAATTGTAATTGGTGGCCGGTGCCACCAGACTGGTTCTGCACACTTCCCCCTTTGTCACATCACAACGCACAGACGGAGGACACAGCGCCGGTTACCGCCACAGTGCATCTCTCGCACACTTGTGGATTCATGGACCCAGGCCTTCTTTAGAGCCATTGCGGAAACTGAACCCCTTCTCTTCATAAACGGTGACAGCTACTAACACTTACAGCTCGTTCCCTGGACACAAGCCTAAATAACCATCCCGGTGGAGATTCGCCAACAGACACTTTTCAGTCCAGAACTGGAAACCAGCCCTTTAAAAAAGCATTTACTTACTGTCATCAAGTCATCGGCTGGATGTTCCATGTATTTGAATTAGCTTACTGGAAGCGGCTGTGGAGAAGATTTGTTTCAGATAGCTGGACCACAATGTGAATATACTGGCTAGTAAGCCATCCGATCCTCCTGAGGAACTCAGCGCTGCATCGTCTCCCTGAGATCAACAACGCAACTGGGTCAGAGGAATCATCAGTTAGGCTACTGTGTCGTTCAAACACCAGCATCATCAGATGACTCCCAGAAATTCAAACAGGGAATCATCAAGCCTTACAGGCGCCAACCTGCACACACGGACAAACGCGTGCACGCGCACAGACACACAGATCCCGAGGCTCAGTCCTCACTCCTCACGTACCTCATCCTGTCTCTGTATCTGATCCTGCCGCACAATCACTTCTTGTGTTGGGGACCTGGAGTCGCCGTGGGCTACCGGGCTTACAGCAGAAACCTCTGTGTTGCAAATCGTGATTATGGTTCTGACTATTTATTGTAATGTTTGCGCATGTGTGCAGTACACGCAATAAAACCTCATAGCTTGTTCAACATCTTTTTAAATAGGGAGCCAATTTGTTTCACTTATTTCCATGACCGATCAAAACTATTTTTCTCATGGCTTTCTCTTGTCCCTCATGCAGGCAAATGGTAAGCAACATGCTTGGAACATCAAATGGCAATGGAGTTACAGAATTGTATTCTGAGACACATGGTATGGAGACCTAAGTATCATTATAATACTGTGATGTGACTGGCAATTCTCAGCCGTCATCGTATGATACCTCTGAACTACCTGCTTAAAAAAGCCTATGCAGGCCGGTATTTTAACAGTAGCCTGCACTTTTAAGGACTGAGGGGCACCAAAGTTAATTAGAATTCATTGAAAATACTTCTCGCTATGGAGTCACCAGCCAGAGCTAACACATTCTGCAAAAGAGAGAGGCAAAGAGAGAGAGAGAGAGAGAGCATTCACATTGTGCAGTTGGGCTAAGCAGAGTGCTGCCTGGCAGATTTCCACTCTTCTTCCCATCAGCTCTTTGGTCTAACCTCTGAGATATTCACTCCATTATTTAGTCCGACATTCTATTATCCATTTCCACGCAATAGACAGTAACAGGTGGGCCACAGTTTTTCTCAGAAATATTAAGAAACACCCTGTCCACTCTGAGCCTGCCTGGCTAGGGTTGGGGCCCAGACAGCCCATATCTCCCTGCCCCTAATGATCCCAAGCCAATCAGTGAAGGTACCCCATCATTGTGTTGTAACGAAATAATCTATCTTCCTTTTAAAGTGGCAAAAAATATCATCCTCTATATCCACATCACTGAAATAAAACAACAATAACTGCATGTTTTAACTAATGCATCTACATAGCATTGTCTAGTGATATAACTAGTTTTAAACTCCTGGCAAATTGGTGTATTACAAGTCAATGAGCTTCCAACTATGCAAACCACATCACAAACCTAGATAGTTGTGTAGCCTAATCGGCTGAGACATTGATCATTTAGAAAATCTATGGAAAAATAATGCCAGATTTGTGTTTTTTTTATTGTAATCAAAATGTTTTAGAGCCTTTAGTGCTATTGTACATTAAAGCAGATTCTATGAAAGGTTTCCAAGTTTTCCATAAAACAACAAGTTTTGTTCAGTTATTTACTGCTTTGCCTCTTTTGTATCCAAAAGATGGGGAAAAGTATTTTATTTTATTGTTTGGGGAAATAAAATGTTTTACCCTCATTGTCCATTTTCCCAAAGCGCACCCCTTACCATTATAGATGTCCCAGAGCAAAACCAAAACTATATCCTTGTTCCAGAGACTCTACTGAATATAGAACATATTTTTAGTATTTCTCAACATTTTAAAGGAATTTATTTGTAAGTACACCTGATGAGGATGATTTCCCACTGGCTACTTAGCTTAGCTTTTGTTTGATAGCATGGCTTTTTGGAATCTTAGAGAAAAAAAAAACTAAACACATCCTCATGTTCAAGAGACTCTCTTGATTCACATTGAGCTCCAACCAGTTGGTTATGGTGATTGTCTACGTGAAAAGACAACCATCACTGATGACTGTAGATGGATTTGGTTATTTCTAAGGCTCTGTGTGACTAAGTGGAAAATGGCAATGGACAGCATGTTCCCATAGCTGTTCCCTTTAGACTGATGCATACCGGGCCTTTGTCTCACAACCGGTTTGATATTTACAGACGTTTTAGTGACCCCTGTCTCATAAGGGCACCCCATCTCTGCAAAAAGACAGCAAATGATGCATTCTGGTATGTATTTACTCTAATGGCTAATATTGCCTGGTTTGCCAGATTCTGCTGAACACAGTAAAAGACAAATGGCGCTGCTAGCAGAAATATAATGGAATCAGGCAACACATAACAACATAATTCGCCTACGTGATGATAGACTTGTTTAGGTTAAAATGAGTTGAAAACAGTAGTAGTTCATTACTAGTACTGCACATCCAAATTTTATTTCAAACGCACAACACAGGCGCCATTCCGAAGAAACAATTCACTTTCACTAAATTATTTTAAAAAATGACATTCACAACAAAAAAAAAACAAAATACACTGTCGCCAGTTGATTCAAACATCCTTGTCAGGAAATTGCTCTTGTAACAGTGCGCAACACTGAGAGAACAAATGTTAGGAGAGCTTTAGTTTACCAACCTTCTCCAGCTTTTCAAAGTGCTCACGAAGGAATTTCATAGGACGTTCAGGCTTGGCAATGCAGAGGTTGACAATGCACTCTTTGAGAATCTGCTGGATGTTGTGCTTCTGCACAAAAACTTCACAGCCCTTCAGACTCTCATCTTCTTCCAGATTAGTGGAGGAGGTGGCCATCTTCTTTATCTTGTTTATCTGCAGAACATGTGAGTGAGGGGCAGAGAAGAGTGGAGGATAGGAAAAGAGGAGTGAGAAGGGGAGAGATTAAAATAAGACAGGAACAGGGGGGAGAGAGAGAAGGAATATGGGAGCGGACATAAGACAAAAATAAGAGGATTTGGATGAGGAGAAAGAGGGAGCAGAAAAGGAGTAGAGAAGATGGAAAAAGAAGAGAGGGAAGGGGAAAAAGAAGAGAGGAGGAGAGAGGAAGGGTGCTTCTTAGAATGTGTAGAAACATCTGAATCTGGTTGTTTGTGTCCCTGTCTCTTCGAAGGACCACGACAAAAGAGTTACTGTCAGTTTGCATGTTCATTCGATGTGATAGATGAAGAGCTTAATATGTGGATATGAAATGCTAATGCAGTGATATCTGCAGCCAAACCCTCAGAGCAATAACTTTACTTAGGTTACACAATCATAAACAGTACCTGTGGCAGGTGGGAATCACAATTACAATGTAATAGACAATGCAGTCTACACAGTACATATTTTGCTGTGTTGTTACCTTAACATGCACACCTATGCAAATAGCTAGTGCACTACACCATGTTAGAAAGGAACACTGCCTCACTGTCAAAGGATGCATTCTGAAATTATCAACTGTCAAAGTTTCTGAGAACGTTGTACCTTGCAGATATAGAATAGAGATAGCTAAGCAAAGCCTCAACACATTCGCTTCCGCTATTTTCATTAGAAGGAAACATCATGGTTGATTTGTGAGCTAACGTTAGCCACTGAAGCTTAAAATACAGCAAGCTAGCAAGCTAGATAGGCTGGTAACTTAGCTAGCTACCATATTCCTAATAACCTAACATATTTCCCTTAAAGCATACTTTAAGACAGCTTATACTTTGAACAATTTAAAAACTGTATGCTACGTGATATAATTTGATGTGAAAATCAAACGTAATCTAACTATCATTAGAGCACCTGTATACGTGTTCTGGGCACGAGCCTATCTTTAATTTCTCACAGCCAGGAGATAACAACCACATCACAACCATATCAAAACAAGACCGTTTAAATTTACTGATATATACGCAAACACGCTGAAGTTTAAACAGATAACATATTCGTCGTCGCATTTGGCTTCTTACCGTTATTTCCTGAGGATGCTCAGATCAGGTCCCAGGTTAATGGATGTTGTTTGCAAGGTAGGCTACTCTAGCTAGGAGGATGCTCTGCTGCAACTGCTGCTGCTTCTCTGTTGGTGTTTTCCCTGAATTGCGCTCTGCGTCGGTCCCAATGACGTCAATCTGTCACTTTTTATTCAACCGCAAAGCTGCTCTCGACCGCTCTGGAGTCCTTTTATTCACTTGTCATGTTTGAATAATTATGTCTTAGCATTCCATTCCATACGTGTCCAAATCATAACATTTTCAATACACTTGTTTTATAAGAACAGAACAGGTGTTTGTTTTTTCTCAACAATACTGAGAAATGTTTCTATGATTCAACTCTCAAGACCCTGAGGTTCTGACATTTAGTCAAAATGTCAAAAGTCAGATTTGATCATAATTATGTTAATTTGTTAAGTTACCACAGACTAGGAAATGAAAATGGTGTTGACATATTTTAGAATAATTGGCGCAAACAAATGTACATGTTTTCGTTATTTTAACAGGTTGACTGAGAACAAATTCAATAAAAACATTTCAATAAAAATATAAATTACGTGTAAGATAATGTATTATGCTTACTGAGTCATGAAAGAACACCCCAAGCAGTGCGTAAATGGAACAGTAGCTATTTATTATAACGTTTTGTAATTTTAGTGATCTATCACTATGTAGTAATAATCATTAATAAATACAGTGCCTTGCAAATTAATTTAGATGTCGTCAGCAATTTTCATTATGAGACTTATAACACTGAAACGACATATTCTTTTCAGCTCTATTTGCTTTGGTAACCGTTATAGGAATTCGGCATCTAGGTGTGTAGTTCATTTCAAATACAAGGCTATGCTGTGTCCTGACTATGCGTGGTGTCGTGACTAATTACTAAGAATTGCTCTTGCCGTACCTGGCTATTGTTTAACAAGAGTATCATAGGCTATTACCAAACCCTTCATGCCTTATTGATCATTTATAAGACAGATATGTGTCATCATGTCAATATTCAAAATATAGTCTACGTACGTCAAATGGTTTCTAAATATAATTATGTATTCGCCAAGTCGTTGAAGAGCAGCCAGAATATGTTGTGAATTGCAATAAAGTTTTTACGGTTTGAATCAGAGCTATCGTAAAACAAGGTATGTTAGTCGCAAAGCTGTTGGTTGCCATATCAACAGTGAAAGTGGCAACAAAGATGGCGGCGACAGACGAGCGTGCTGCTTCTGAAGTTTTGAGAGCACTTGCTCGACATCTGAACTGCCTCAACGAAGACAGCAAAACTACAAGAAAACGAGCGCTTGAAGCAATTAAAAGAGAGACTATCGACAAAGGCCTTTCTAGCGCCGTGTTGCAGGAGATTTTCACTTGTCTGCTAAAGGCGCTACTGAAATGCCTGTCAGATCCCATGGAAAGATGCAGGGAGACTGCCATACACATGCTCGGAGACTTCATTCGGTGTGTTCCTCAACCGGAGGATTCGTTGCCTTATCTCATGCCCGCTTTGACACAGCGGCTCGGCGGGAAAGAGATCCTGGAACCAGCGGAGGAACTTAGACTATCCATGGTGGAGGTGCTTACTCTCACAGTGGAAGTGTGTGGTAGGCACCTAGCTCCCTACCTCGATGATATGATGAAGATATTGCAGAGAACAATCGTTGACCCTTTCCCAGACGTCAAAAGGGAGAGCTGCAAATGCACTGTTAATTTTGCAAAAAGTGTGCCAGGTAAGTTGGATATATGTACTCAGTAACGTTACGCTTGTAAACCCGCAAGGTAATCTAGTTAGCGTTAGCTTTGTAGCTAACTAACGTTTGTGTTTTAAGGTTGTCATGGTAGCACACTGTGCTGCATTGTCTGAATAAACGGACACCTGATCAAGCTTTCAGAGAAATGTTTTTATCGGTTCTTCCAAGCTATTTTGTGACTAACATTTCAACACTCAACCACGATGTAAGTTGAAATACTTCCATTAGGACCATAACGATCTGTGCCATATAGAATTATGGTATTTCTGAGTTCATGTACAATGTTGAATATATTTGGGTTTAAGGATGACAACTTACCAAGGAGATGTAGCTTCTAATACTGTGGCATGGAATCACCTTGGCGGAAATGTTTATCGCTCTCTCCCCAGAACATTTCCATATGCAGGCGGAGAGCTTGGTCAAGCCCCTGATGCAGACTATCTCCCACCAGCACTCCCGTGTGCGTGTCTCCACCATCGAGGCCACTGGAGCAGTGATCCGGTACGGCGCAGGGAAGAACGTGGACGATGTACTTTCTCACTTGGCTCAAAGGCTGTTTGACGACTCGCCACAGGTTAGATTTGGGTCATTCCATTTAAATTCAGCAAGTCATAAAATTATTTCTGTAGTTAGAAACAGGACCAGCATTATTTCTTTAGCATTGTATAATTAATTGTTTTGATCTCTTAGAAATTAAGCAATAAATGTCACCCAATTAATTAATAGGATCACAGCATTCCGCTGATTCCCGGGGCCCGAACATAGGGCAATGTAAATTGGCACTGTGATGCCTGGTGGAGATGGGTGGATAGCCAGACAGTGGTTGCCCATCCTGATTTATTTACGGCCATACTCAGGAAATCACAAATTTAGGAGGGGGAAAAAAAATGGCTTCACAGATTAAGTACTGGAATACCTTGAAAATATTACCTCTCAGTATAGTTCTTGAAAAATAATTTTAGCGATTTATCAGCTCTCCTGTTCCAATGTACGTCGGAAATCATTTTATTACTGTACAGTGAGATGTAAAAGCTTTAGCTGGTTCCTGACTGTGTCTGGCATTTGACAGATGCTTCGCCAGCTCTGCTGTGCTTATTGAAGCAAAACCACATAGGGAGAACAAAATCAAATCTGGACTTCAGCTTGTCTTCCCATTGCAAAAGCTCACTTTTTTATCACTTTTTTCATTTTTATTTAGAAAAAAGTGATAGAAAGTCTCTTTTAGTGCATTTGTTTTGTTCACTAAAACTATCATAGTAGAGACTTTGACTTTGAGTAGGTGTGATAAGCTCACCTGCCACACATCCACAAACCAGGCAAAATTTTCGAACATAATATTAGAAAGAAGACTGTTGAATGAGAGTACATTTCAATTCACCTGATAGAACCCAGAGAACAGGCCAGAGGTAAAGGCTTCGCTGTCATGCAGCCTCTTACCTAACTGCCATAGAGGAATAACAGCATAGCTTCATTGAAAACCTCAAACATGCTGGTATGACTTCAAAACATATGGAAATGATTATGCAAAGATAGACATCAAAACTCTAGATAGAACTTTCTCGTAATGTAAACAAGCCCTAAAACTGGTGCTAAGTGCATTTTATCTAATTAGATCTACCATGTCCCGGTTTGTTTTACATAACAAATTAGCCTTTTTTGTTTGACGGCAACAAGTTTAGCTTTAATTGGTTGGACATTTAATATGTCTAATCACTGTTATGTAAGAACAGGATGAGTGTTTGTAAGAAAGGATGAGTATGTGCGAAGTTAATTGAAAACTGAACAATGGTTCTATAATGTTATTCTGCCCCAATGACATGCAGGTCATTATGGTATTATTCCTGCCAATTTACAAATTGCAAATCACCTTTCATGGCCGTTAACAGTAACTGAGTGGGTCCTGGGTGGGTCTTGACTAAATACACATCCTGACTAGTGATGGGTCGTTTGCCAGTAACAAGCTCTTTTTGTGTGACTTCTTTCGGTGAATGTCTGGCACTGAATCAAAACGGTATACGATCTGTTCATTCTGCTCTCTAATCTACATAGGGCCTGGTCATCGTTTTTACCTGAGACAAAGATTACCAGCTACAATATTCACTATTTGACAATCTGACCATTACCTCAGAACCGATTTAAGTTATATTGGCTGTCAAAACCCTCTTTCTTGTGGCTTTCTTGTGCCTGTCTTTCTGATTTGAGAAATGAAGAAATAAAAGAATAATAAAGGTTTCTATTATTCAATATAACATTGAAGAAGTGCTCTGGCTGAACCAACATGGCGCCTGTTGCGTTGCTGGTCTGTCCTGCAGGTGAGAAAAGCTGTGACTACAGTGGTGGGGCAGTGGCTCCTCCATCTGCCAGATAGATACTCCTACTTCCACAAGCTCCTTCCCCTCCTGCTGAGCAGCCTAAGCGACGACATCCCCGAGATCAGGTACACGCTGGGCCCACCCGGGCCTTTGGCTTTGAATGTTGTCCTTCCGGTACGACGGTCGAGTTCCCGGGGTGCTGGACGCGCCTTACGGGTGGTTTTTGTTTTGTTTGTCTCTCTCTCTCCCATTCAGTCAAGTAGCCGCTGACCTGTGGAGACAGACGGGCGCTCTCTGGGAGCAGGAGAACGAGGACGACCTGAAGGACAAGATGGATTTCCTCCTGACCCCGCCTGACCTCTACCCGGCTGGGGGTGAGTAAACTCCGTCCCTTCCACCAGAGAGAGAGAGATGGGAGGAGGTGCAACTCAGCCGACTTAGTGTAGAATCCTTGGTTGGCGAGAGAAAGCCCGAGTCACTGTCTCATGCAGTGCATTATCTTGATTAAAACGATGAGTACGAAAGTTGATCAGTGATACAGACTGAACCCCACCATAATCTCTGGGAGTTTATCTGTGTTACTCTGCCACACCCCTTTCAACTCCCGATCCATGTTTTCCCTCTTCGCATCAGTGTTTTCCTTCTAAAAGTAGGTCAGATGCAGCATTCGGTTCAGACGCCTTAATATCGGTCTACTGAGGGCATGATGTATCTGTCGATGATTTACGGGAGGGAGAGAGCTGGAGGGGCTGGGAAGGGATTTTCTGCTAATGCTTACTGCAGTACAGCAAGGTTCACACCTCCTTTTGTGTCAACAGCAGAGCTTGTTTTAAATTTTAGACTCGATCCAGTGGTACGACGTATCAAGGCAGTTCAAAGACACACCGACCGTGACCTCATTTTAAAAGAATGTCAAAGCAGGTTAACGCCTGAGCATTAGAAGGACAAACTCTGTCCGTGTCGGTGCGATGTTTTAACGTCTACAGCATGGAGTCTTTCAACTAAACCCGCCCAACACACGCAGATATTTGTGTATGTGCGTCACATAGATGATATGATCAATCGGGATCGTGTACTTTCTGAAACAGGCCCTGATCCCATCGTCTCCTACTGCCGTCACGTATCTGCTTTCGATCAGGGAGACTTGGATAGAACACTCGAATTCGCCCCGTTTCACTTTACTTGGACTGAACTGAAAATAAAATGGCGACGACACACGAGCTACGACCGTGAAGTGACTAGTTCTATTCCCGGAGCGCTCTCCATCACAGTGCGATACCCAGCCTCCGTTTTATTATGGTCTCATGTCATCCGTGTCAGCCTGCAGGTTATGTGTTCTGTAATTAAACCTGCCCCTGTGACACAGCGCTTGACTAACAGCTGGTCATTGTCGACACCCTGCCCTCCAACATCCTCATTACTAAGACTAATGTCTGGATGTGGATTGAAGACCATCCTTGCCTTCAGAAGTCAACGTTTAAGAAATGATCTTACATGAGTAATGAGAACCCTGAGGGAGGCCGGGGGGCCGTGCGCGCGCGCGCACGCGCACGCACGCACACAACCAGGAAAGGCCACACTAGGGACAACTCCCAGCCTGCACTGCCTCCCTTATTAACAGCCCATGTCAGCTGCAGCACTGGCCTGAGGAATGAGGATGGCCTCCATCTCTCCACGTCCCCGCTGGGTTCAGGAAGGACAGCTGAAATCCTCTGTCGGTCTTTCTGTCTGTCCTGCCTTTAACTTTCCAATGCACCGACCAGGAGTTTTATAAGGCCCCACCCTTGCTGGCTTTTTCCTGTTGACCTGATTTCTGTTTGCATAGACTACAGTGGGAACACGCTTTGTTTCCATGACTGTCTGTCACCCTGGCCCACAACGTATTAGCCTGCTCCCATGACCGCGTGCGTGCGTGCATGCTGCATTTCAATCTGGCGTCGTAAAATCTCGACGGGATCAACTGTACAGTATTCATTAAGGACAAATCGCCCAGCTGGCTCTCACCTGGAGGATGAACCATAAATAAACTGTGGGGAAGCTGGGTCATGTCTTACTCCCCGAAATGTCTGCCCACTTCATACACCGGAGAAAGGTGATCGATAATGACCCACTTAATGGTGACAACACCATTAAAGGTGATGGTTAGCCACAGAGACGGCAGGTTTGTTGAAGAGACTAAGCCTGTATAGGACTGGTAGGTTTCCCTGGTAATGATGGCGTGGCTTTCCAGCCGTCTGTTCGGGCCTCACGACAGAGAACTCTGTAGTGTTGCTTGTTCTTTCGGGTTACAGGCCGGGTATCTTTAAAAGTGCTTTTTTGACAACCGCTGATGTGACAAGGGTTTATAAAACAAATTTTATCGATGGATCGAGCAACTGAGAGTTTCTTATCGGAAACATCCTCACGTCCTTTCGCTGTTTGTCTGTTCCCGTCCGTTTGGTGCCAAATGACCGGAGCCGTCGGTTGCGTGGCGTAGGCCTGGGTCATTCTAATCACCGCTGACAGACTGGCTCTGGGACAGGAGAAGACTGCACGGAGTGTGCCTCTCCTTGGCAGTCGTAAATCCAACACGGCCCCCCGTCCTGTCTGAGAAGGTCAGTGTCAGACAACGGAGAGACGACCCCGGACGGGGCTGGTCTGGTCCTGCCCGTCTAATTTACCCCCCCCCCCCCTTCCTCTCTCATTAGCAGCCTTGAAAAGAGACGGAGCGGCAGGGAGAGCTGCCCATGGCTGGGAGGGAGGGAGCGTGTGCGGACGGTTATCTGTTCGAGAATGTGCTCCGCTTGCTCCGACAAGTCCCCCGGAGAGGAAATCTCAATCGTAAAACGACAAAAAAACAACAAAAAATGTCTGGAAAACAGGATTAGGAGTATAGAATAGGACCATGAGGACATTGAGAAAACCCCAAAGAATGCTGCCTACTGGAAAGTCATTAACTGGTGTTTTCTGGGGTTTTTTCTCATTTCAGCAAAATGCAGCATCAACCTTCGTCATAAGTTGGCCTGAGGCCCCGTCGCTAAGGCAGTTGCGCAGTTACAAATCAAATGCCGTTACAACATTAATCGGCTACCTCGGGCGTGTAGATATAGGCTAAAAATTTAAAGATACACGACTGGTCCGTCGGCGTGATTAGCTTTCTCTAATCGACGCAGGCGTTCTCAAGGCTTTTCTAACCTCAGAACCCCCCCCCACCTCCCCTGTCCTTTCACCCCCCAGTGGAGCGTCCCGGCCTGGGCTGCAGGGAGCTGGTGGTGAGGAACCTCTCCAAGCTGCTGCCGGCGCTGGCCCGCGACGTGGCGGACTGGGTGGTGGGCACGCGGGTCAAGACGGCCCAGCTCCTGTACGCCCTGCTGCTGCACGGCGAGGACCACTGTACCCAGCACCTTCAGCTGCTGCTCTCCATGCTGTACCGCGCCTGCGCCGACCCCGAGAGGGACGTGGTCGCCAACGTGAGTGGAGCTTCACGGGACGCCTTTAAGTCCACGGACTGTATTCCATTCCTTCGCTATGTAGCCATCCTCTGCTTTATAGTGGCACCGGCCTCTGTGGTAGTAGCAATTAGTACTCTATAATTTTCTTTTCAATTCCTATAGCTACATTTAGCCTTAATTTGTTATTTTTACCGGATGGTTCTTTTGTCAAGCAGCAGTAGACAAGTTGAACGGGCTTCATTGGGGCCAGTTATTTAAACAGTTTACAACACACACAGCCTTCTTTCCATTCTTTCGTCCTTCGTTGTCATCCCCATGTGCTATTTTAATTGACAAACGATTTCCCCCCAGAAACAGATGTTTTCAAGTGCCGTGGCTATTGGCTTGATCTGGATGGTCCAATCGTGTGGGGAGGACACACCTGCTGTCTTTACAATAGGCTGTGGTGAATAGCGCTAGCGGGGCTATATTTGGGCTATAGATCTTCTGGCCCTGAGGCGATTTGACTGGGTTCAACATGAGGACTTGAGATGCACCTGTCCCCAGAGGAAGTCTAGGAGGCCTTCTCTGATCAGCTGGCCAATCTTGAATTATTACTCACTTCCTCATCTCTTATCTTGATTTTTTTTTCCCTCTCTGATCGTCTTTTTCATTCTCTTTTCTCCCCGTTCTCTGTCTCACAGTACTCGTTGCTTTTCCAAATCAAACCAGGGTGTTTTATTGGCATGGGGCGCATTCAGTAATACCGCCAAAGAATTCCATAAACCGGTGTGCTCTGTCTCTCCCGCGGCAGTGTTTGAGGTCTGCTAAGCTGCTGGGGACTTTCGTCAGCCCCGAGGTCTTCCTCAAGCTGCTCCTGGCCCACGTGGAGGCTCCCTCGTCGTCGTCCTCCCCCCACACCCCGGTCATGGTGCTGGGCGCCGTGCTGGCCGGCTGCTCCAGGGATCTGCTCAGACCACACCTCCAGGGCATCGCCGGTGTGCTGGTCCAGCCAGATGTCTGCCAGGAGTACCAGCAGGTGAGCGTACTGCCCGCGGTGTGGAGTAGGATAAGTTAGTAGAGTAGCAGTCACCAGTGGTCAGAGTCATCCAGCCAGATGGTCAAGGTTAGGGTTAATGCACCTAAACTGATCCCTGATCAGGTTAGGGGTTAATGGACAGGTCTGTTATCTTGGTTTGAGTCTTGTTGCCGGTCTGCGGAAGTTGGACGGAGACAGATGTGAATCTTCACCATTTCTGAGGCTCTTAGTCCCTAATACAGCTAATAGTTTAGTGTTTTATCCCTTTATTACGTTACAACATGAAGTTTTGAGATAAAATGCATTATCTTTATCAGGAATGTTCTAGGAGCTTTTCTAGGGATTACTGGACTGTGAGTTCAGGGGGTTTGCCATTGAGTAACACACAGAATACAGACTCCTGACACCCAGCAGGACATATGTTGTTTTCCAAAATCGTCCATTTAATTTCAGAGTTTATCTATGGAAAAAAACACTGGACTTGACACGCAACTGCTAGTGTCCTCTGGTAACCTCCAGTGCCAGCCGACCCCAACATAATATTTTTTTTAGACCAGAGAGCAGCTCTTTCCTCTCGCTTCCTCTTCTTTCCTCTTGTCCCACATTTAGCTTCCCTTTGAAATCAAAATAACATTGCTATTTACACACAAACTCTCACACACACACACACACACACACACACACACACACACACACACACTCTCTGTCTCTCACACTACTGGCTACAGCAAATCACCCGTACCCATGACCCCCCAGTGGGACCTGGAAAAATTTCCTCTGGACGGGATAATAATAATAAAAGCCACTAATTTCTCCTGACCCCTGCATGTCTGGTCTGACCCCGAACCCCCCTTCCGTTTTAGAAAAGACTTGTTTTTTTAATAGCCAGTCTTCAACACTCCCAGTGTGGAGTGAAACAGAGCCCCCCCCCATCCCCCTTCAAAGCCCTGAGATTCCAACGTTTCAAAGAGGGACCGTGTCAGGCTCCCCGTGACAGATAGACAGGAGGGGACCCCCTCCACCCCACCACTCTAGCGGAGGTCATGCCGGAGCGCGATGGACACAGATGGAGACAGACCTTCTGGTCCCTGATCCCTCTGGCTCAATAGCATCAGTAGTCTCAGTGGGTACTGAAAGGAAGCTCCTGCCTGGCTGGTTTGCTCTGCAGACACCAACACACCTGCAGCAGTCATTCAAAACAAGCAGTCCAGACACGCAGTCCAAGCAGGCCACCGTTGGGCCCTATATAAAACAGGGAGGAGCACCTGCTTTCCTGTGGACACACACACACACACACACACACACACACACACACACACACACACACACACACACACTGACATGAAGTTCAGAGAGAGACAGTCAACACATTAAGTTTGAAGTTGAGCCAGTAGCCATAGTGATCACGCTGCTGAGGCTGTTTATAATATGAGTGTGGGTCACGCTGCTGAGGCTGTTTATAAAATGAGTGTGGGTCATTTGGACCTGGGGAAAACATCACGAGCCCATTTGGAAGAGATACAGAAGACCCCACCTACATCGTAGACTCTCACGCTGCGCCTCGAAAGTAAACGTCAGAAGATGAAAACAACCTTTGCGTTTTTGAGCGTCCGGACTTTAGAGACTCCTGTGGAATAACGGAGAGAGGTTTGTCTTGGACAAAAAAAAGCCTTCGAAAAAGCCGTAAAGAATTGAAGCATAAATAATCTTCAAAGTGGCGACGCTGAGCATGCTGTTCTGCAGAGAGAGGGAGGGAGGTGTGGAAACTGATATAGTGCTCGGGTTCTTAACCTATCTGTCTTTTACGGGCCTGGTCCAATGTTGTTTTTCTTCCAGGGAAACACCCGATGCACCGTACCAAAATAAACACCGGAATGATGAAGGGTGATCCAGTTGGTCATACAGACCCAGCCTGTAGCTATAGGACCCAACGTAAATTAACCGCACACAGAGACACACACACACACACACACACACACACACACACACACACACACACACACACACACACAATTAACCCTGTGGACACCAGGTTGTTGTCTATCAATCACCACGGCCCTCCAAGAAGCTGCATTCCGCTGACCCCGCGCATGCACACGCCACTCCGCTCACACTACAGCCGATGGCTGTTTTCGCGCGTGGCCACGGCGGTTGAGGGAATGGCACATCTGCAGAGCTAAATCTAACAGCGTGAGTGAGAGCCGTAGCGAATGAGGTAGCGGGGGGGACTCAGGTGGGGGGAAGAATATTTACAACCCCGTAGTTAACAGACAGGTCATGGCTCAGCGAGGCGCTGTTAAAGTGCCGACCCACAGCGGCGGTGGGAGGGGGGGTTGACGGGAGGAGGGGGAGGGGCGCTGAGGATCTGTCTTATGTCATCCCGTCGGCTCTGTAAATGTCAGGCGGAGACTCGGGAGCGTCTCATCGGCCCGACGTGGCGACTCGGCGTCGGCCAGGTCCCTGTCATTCCGAGGTACACACACACACACGGCGACAGGCTCCCTCTGCCCTGTGTCACGGCGGCCACCGACCGCCTCAGTCACGTTTACCTCGCTCCTCGCCGAGGGAGGGCAGCCGAGATGGGTCGCTCTCCTCGACGAGTTACGGCCGTCTCACCTGTGGTGTGTGTGTGTGTGTGTGTGTGTGTGTGTGTGTGTGTGTGTGTGTGTTTAGTCGTTGCTGTGACAGCCATGTAATGTCGGGGGAGGGGGGGGTGGCTGTTGAGAATCGTCTGTGAGGTGGAGTGTATCTCGGACAGACAGACACAGTGAGGAGGCCCTGTGGCGTGTGCAGGGCCGTAGAACCAGGTGGAGCTCAAGCCACGGTCTGGATGTAACACAGTTATATCCAAACAATACAGCACTGTTTCCACTCTCCTTTAACCCCTTTTCCCCTGCCCTGCTACCGGCTGTTAGGCTGTGTGTGGAACATCTCCTTGATTGGCTTTCCTAGTAATATTGGAGCTGAGAGAAAGCTAGAGGGCGTGGGTGTCCTCAGTCCACACACACACACACACACACACACACACACAATGTGAGAGAGCACGTCCACACTCGGCAAGGGGGGAGTGAAGTGAGGAAGGGCGTTGCGGGAGGGGGTGGTGGTCTGACTCATAAGCCCTGGGAAAGGTGAGGGGGATGCCCTGACCGGACAGGGGGGCCATGGATTGGAGAGGTTTCCCCTTGACACTTACATTTCTGGAAGAATCACTTTCTTTTAGAAGTTGAGTCACCATCGGGCTTCCTAATAGGACACACCGTTCAGACACATAACAAGCCCCCCCCCCCCCCCTCCCCCGGGTCAGCGTGTCCGTATGACTAACTCTCCTGGCTCGCTGAACTGTATTTGCCTCGTAGTCTCCTCCAGCCCTGTCAGGGACCTGGGGCTTATTTACAAGACACATATTCTGAGACATATTGAAGAAGACTCCAGACACTAGATTCTCTTGTGTAAACTTGGGAGATACCGATCGTTCGAGACGCCAGCTTTCCTCAGTAGTGTACGCCACATTTTCACTAGAGGTTCAGAGCAGAGGTTTGTGAGTGTGAAAACAATTGAGTCAGGAACTCTATAAAGTTCCAGCGCATGGGGTGCGCATGTCGCTCGGTTTTTCCCGTGACTGCCGGACACGATCCTGTGCGCTACGTTGAACATGCCGCAGTGAATTCCGTAAACGCTACGGAAGTGATTATGCAAACGAACATAAGTCCATCTAGCGTTTTATTGTCTTTGTAAACTAAATAAGCCCCTAGATAGTGGTCTCCATCTTATGTCTTCTCCTTTTTACGGAAGAGCCCTGCTTCTTTATGGCTTTAAACCACCTTGTGTTAACGCTCCTCCCAGTGGCCTAAGAGCACTGGACATCTGTTTTGTCCTTACGGAGAACTGAGGTGAGAAGTACGTGTGCACATCACTGTTAACACACACACACACTCTCCATCTCTAACACACCACCTCTCTGTAGGCCTGAGCAAACACCTGGAGGTGGCCTCCCTCATCTCTCCCTCTCCCCCCCTAATGACAGGCCACAGCAAAACAGGAAACAAGGCCGCGTTCCCAGTGATGGCATGGAAATTGGCCTGAGCGGAGGGCCTTTGTCTAAACATGAGCTCACCCTATGGAGGGGGAGATGGAAGGGAGGGAGAGAGATGGGGACAGAGAGGAACAGAACCCAGAAAGAAGGAGTGGCAGATCAAAGGAAGAGATGAAAGAATATGCACTGTCATTTATTGGACTGATGTGACACCAATGAGATGTTGATGAGGGCCAGGTCTGGACAGCTGTGGATTGTTGATGGGGAGTGGATGGAGACGAGAGGGTATGTGTTGAGGGGAGAGACCAAGTTGGAAGGAGCATGCACAAGGGGGATGGATGAAAGTCGAGTGGGTCTTCTATCTTTTTTTATTTTTTACTGTGTATCAATGACTGATAAAACACTAACACGTTTATTTGATTCATATTCCACACTCTGAGTCAGTGTTAGAAACACCTTTGACAGCAATGTCTGGGAGTCTCCTTGGGTAAGCCTCTACATGCTCTGCCCACCTGGATTGTGCAATTCTTTTCCATTATTCTTTCCAAAAGTCTTCAGGCTCTGTCGCAGTGCTGGGGCTCATGGCCAGACAGCAGTGTTCAAGTCTTGCCATAGACTTACAGTCAAAACCTCAGCAATTGCCCATTCTGCAGCATTCACTGTAGTCTTGGTTACAAACTCCAGTGTAGATTTGGCTTTGTGTTGAAGGTTAATTGTCTTAAAGGTACATCCCTTTAAGGGTTTCCTCTAGGCTTTTTGCCTGGGCTAATCTGCCACTTGTGCCCCAGGTGTAAATGCATAAGTGAGGTGTGACGTATGGTATTGGCCCACAAGGGATGATGTCTGTCTGTCTGTCTGGACAGACGGTGTATCTGGAGCAGCTGCTGTCCTGTGTGGATGTCCTGTTGTCTCTGTGTGAGGAGGACTGTGGCTCCATCAGTCTACAGCTCCTCCAGGTGCTGATCACTGTCCACAGCCTCTCCACTGAGCCACAGCTCACTGACCAGGTAACGCACACGCGCGCGCACACACACACACAAACACACTGTTCAAGTAAGAAACTCAAAGAAACACTAATGAGGTACAGTCATATGTAAAAGTAAGTACAACCCCTGGAAAGAGGAATTTTTCTTTACGTCTTTGGACATATGGATATGTAATTTTCACTTCAATAGTTAAAGGTAAACTAATTGAGTGAAAGATTATACTTTGCAATCATTTGTTCGTCAAAAATCAACAGAAATGAAATTTCATAGTGTGGAAAAAGTAATTGAACCTCGGCTTCAGTAGCTGGTCTTGTCCCCTTTGGCTGAAATATCTTAATGTAGCCATTTCTCTATCGGTCTCTTGCATCGACTGGGAGGAATCTTTGCCCACTCTCAGAACTTTTCAACCGTGTCATGTTCGAGGGCATTCCGGCATGCACAGCCCGCTTCAAGTCCCACCACATAATTTCAATTGGATTGAGATCTGGGATTTGACTCTGTCATTCCATATCCCTCAACTTCTTTGTTTTGAGACATTCTGTTGTAGCTTTCTTGTTTGTTTTGGATCATTCTCTTTTTGCAAGATCCATGTTGGGTTTAGCCTCAGCATTTTTAAAGATTGGCCTTACATTCACCTCAGATATTCTCTACTACAATATGGAATTCATGGTTGACTCAGTGATGGCACGTGGGCCAGGCCCTGAAGCAGCAAAACATCCCCAAACCATATAGGCCAAGCTTGTGCAGTCTCTTTCTGACAGTTGATTCATGCACTTTCATGTTGATCATGGCAAGAAAGTCCTGTAGATCCCTTCATGTTGCCCGGGGGTTCTTAGAGAATTCTGTCAGCATTTTTGGTCAGCTCTTGACCTCTCATGTAGATTGCCATTGTTCTGGAATGTTCTCCATTGGTAGATGATCCATCAGACTGTGCAATGATGTGCTTTAAATTGCATGAAAATGGCTTTGTAACCCCTCCCACACTCATGAGCATCAATAATCTTTCTACTGAGGGCCTTGAATGGGTATTTTGATCTTGACACGATGTGTTACCACACACCCATATGGTTCAGACCAAACAGACTGTTTCTGATCTTTATGGAAGGCAGAACCCTCCATAGTTACTCTAATCATTTGCACCTGCAAATGTGATGGGAATGGTAGGGTTGTTCTTGCTTTTTTGGCATAAGGAAATGTCTTTATTTGTGGGATTTGTTAAATTGGGTTATCTTTATTAATGAATCTGGTTTGAATTTAGTTCAGATATCCATTTGTCCAAATACAGTACCAGTAAAAAGACATACTTACCCTATCACTTGAATGGTTGATGTGTCCCCACTTTAAAAAAAAAAAATTATACTACAGTAGCACTTTTTCACTTAACTGTAAGACAGACTGACTCGCGTACATACAGCCTTACCCATTGGCTCTAACGAACAATCCCACAGTCCTCTCTGTTGGTCTGCCAGGCAGCCCTCCCCTTGCCTGTGGGCTAGATGTTTATAACCCACAATCCACCTCATCTCCTTTGTTTTTACCCTGTCCACTTTTTTTCCATTTCCTTTCTTTTTTTTCCCCCATTATAACTCTGTTTTTTAAGGAGCTATTTGAAGAATGTGTAAGCCCTGGTTCAAAGCGGGCACAGTGGAACTGAACTCTACTGTAATTACCCATTTAGTCAGAAATTGCACCTTCGGAGTGGAACTAGTTCAAACCATTGCCGCGGCTGAAAGAGAAGCAGATCTGGAGGAGAGAGCGAGAGGTTGGGGCGTGTTGCGTCTCATCACAACAGCCCCGGCACGGTCCGCCCCGCACGCCCACTGCAGACGACTGCCGAGCCTTGCCACGCGAGCCCTATCCTGCCGCTAACGACACACCTCACGGGGGGGGGGTTAACGTAAACGGACTCGACACCGACAGAGGAGATGACGCGTGTTGATCCCAGCAAAGAACAGTCTGTGTTGTCCGCGCTGGCTATGTCTGTGCATCTGTCTGTTCGCACGCCACACTAATAACTGGTCTGAACCGGAGGAGCAGAGCGGGAAGTGGAGTTGCACTCAGACCAACAGATGACTGACCACACTGTGTGACCTTTTAGTGTTTCACCGTCTGTGTTTCTCTGTGTGGAAACTGGAATGGAGAATCGGGACCAGGGACTGAGACATGCAGATAAAGGGGCTTGGGGGGGAGGTGCATGGCCTTGGGCATTCCCGGACGCTGTCTCGCCTCCCAGGGGGAACAGCGGGGTTCTTTTTCCCAGAAAAAGGAGATTTCTTCACTTCCAGTTAGGACTTGGGGGAGAGTTGTCTAACTGTACCGGGTGGGGGGAGGTGACATGAGGGACTCGCGACAACTGTCTCTCAGATACCCTCACCCCCACAAGGAGACAGCAACACACCCCTCGGGGTCCCTTCTTCTGTCCGGGAGAGACGTCTGTCTGTTTGTTTGTTTGTTTGGTTTCAGCCAGTCTACATTCCGTTCTTCTTTCCATGCTGCGGTCGATGTTTCCGGATGTTACCGGGACTCGAGATGCGGCCGTAAACATTTAGACATGTTGACATCACAGTCTTTCACCTTCTCTTCCCATTTTAACACTTTCATCCCCCCGCCATCTCTTTTTTTCTTTCCCGGCCTGTGTAGGTCTCCTGCGTTAATGCTCAGATGTATTGTTTTGGCATCACTGTGTGTGTGCGTGCGTGCGTGCGTGCGTGCGTGCGTGTGTGTCAGGTGGAGCGGAGTGTCCAGTGTCTGTGCAGGGTCCAGGGTCTGCCCACAGTGACAGACCTCTACAGGCAGCACATGACTCAGCTGCTCCAGTGGCTGTCTGCCTTTCACCAGACCTGGACCAGCTACTCCACCCAGAGACTGCAGCTTCAAGTCATCGTCACCCAATCAGGTGAGAATTTGCAGCCAATCGGGCAAGACTACCGCCTGTTTACATTTTCTCGGGCCTTTTATGCATTAGTTGACAGAAAAGCGTGGCCGTTTTTGAACCCGTGCTGTGTGTGTCGTGGGCACTTAACCACTGAACCAACCGAGGCCACTATTAACTTATTTTCCACGCTGTCATTTATGCCTTAATGCTTTACCACTTGAGAGGAATCAAGACAAAAACTCAGGGCCCTTGTGCAGAACACTCTCACAGACACTGAAGATAACCTGCCATTATCCATCTACACACACACACACACACACACACACACACACACACACACACACACATACAGTCTGTTATTACAGCCCAGGTAGCTTAGTGACTGGTAACCCTTCCACTGTCAATGGAGCCCAGACCTTTAGGACGAGTTGGAGGTCTCTGAGCCTCTCAATGGTACTAAGACATCACCCCATCCCCCTAATCCTCTACCATCAATGCCTCAGATGTGCGCGCGCGCACGTGCACACACACTCACTCACAAACTTTCATCCTGGATTGCGTGTTGTCTGTCTCTCTCTCTCCCCTTCTCCCTCATTCAGTCCCCTCACTCTCTCTGACACCAGACCTATACTAATTGAATGGGAACAGCCATAAGCAGCTGAGGTATTTCCCACTAGTCTCTTAAGCTCCCCCCAGTCATAACTGACCGGTCCATTTTAAGCCTGAGGTCCGCCCTCACTCAGGTCACAACATCAAACGTCAACCCCAAAGACCAAAGTCAAGCCTGGTCTTGACCCACCCCCATACCCCCCACCCATACCCACCCCCAGACCACTTTGAACCTCTGAGTCTTTGTGTTCACGGTGCTTTTCAGAAGTACTCCCTGCAAAGCTACTCGCCGTTCCGGGGTTAACCCTTGACCTTCCTGACCACTGTGGCCAGACGGACACCATGGCATTCTGGGAATATGGGCCCTGACAGTGTCACTACATGCTATAATCTTTCATCTCTTCTTTGTGTTGTTTGACATCTGAGTGTTCCATTCTTTTACTCCTCATGGTCAGCTCTGACCAGCTATTTTCAGACAGACTTTGCCCTCCCATTTCCTCTTTATACTGGCATCGCTGCTCTTTTTCCTTCAGAGAGTGTGTCTGTGTGTTCCTGCGTTGTCTCTCGTCTAGTCGCCTGTCAGAATAAATGTCTGCTGTGTGCATCTGTGGGCTGAGGAAGACGGGACAGTGTCGTCACTTAATGAAATACCAGACTGTCATTATGGTGGAGTCCAGCCTGTCTGACCCTGCTGTCTGCTCTGACTCCATCATGTATGGGACAGGAGGCCCGGAGATGTCTGCTCTGACTCCATCATGTATGGGACAGGAGGCCCGGAGATGTCTGCTCTGACTCCATCATGTATGGGACAGGAGGCCCGGAGATGTCTGCTCTGACTCCATCATGTATGGGACAGGAGGCCCGGAGATGTCTGCTCTGACTCCATCATGT
>JACXGI010011107.1:15935-25951 GCA_016801175.1 Esox masquinongy | reverse complement strand
CACACACACACACACACACACACACACACACACACACACACACACACACACACACACACACACACACACACACACACACACACACACACAACCAGCCTAGCAAACCAGATGGACAGGAACTGCATGGCCTAATTGTAGAACTTGGCCCAAGTCCCAGACCAATCCTGAAGAGAAAACATTTCAGGAGAGGAGAATGTTCTCATTCCAAGCCAACATGACAAGAGCAGAATGTTTTCTCATTCCAAGCCAACATGACATTTGTACTGACTGCTTATTAACTGACTGCTTATTTTTCTGGAAAGGGAACATTGTGATGCAGAAGTGATGCATGTTTCTCAGGTTCCCATCCTACAGATGCATTTGTCTGGCAGTTTTGGAGTATGTTTGGAAGTGCATAATGGGAGACATGTTTAGTTCAAGAAACAATTCTTGGTTCTGTCTCCATGGGAAGTTTGAGGGCTTGTGTTTCTGCCTAGCTGGCAGGCAGATGTTTCCACTGAAAGATAGACTGTGCATACAAACAAACACAGCTAGGGTAAAGCCCTTCTGGACATTTTCATCTCTCCAGCACGGAATAAATGTCAGTTCCCCCGGCCTGTCATTGGGATAGTCATTCACTGGCCGCTTCAGTAAACCCACCAAGATAAGGACCACTAGATGTCCAGGGAGATATGTTACGTTGGTGTACTTAATGAAAAATCTACAGTTTGATCCTGTATCAAAAGTAAAAAGGCAGCAGTGCATTCTTGAGTTCATATGCATGACAAATTGTGAGAATATTATGCATACTATTCATAAACTGAAAAAATCCTAATTTGTAGTATGGGGTAGCGTGGCCACTAGCTTAACCCAGGTAAAACATTTCTCCTAAATTAGCCTAAGCCCAACGTGTTACAAGGCCATAGTTTTCATGCTAGGTTTAGGATCTCATATTGAACTGACAGAGACTCCAACTGATTCCTCTTTCAGGAACAACAATTGCCAAAAATGTCCTGACATCACATTAAAACATGACACAGTGTGTAAAATCAGGATATTTGATACCATAACACCACAGATGCTGGCTTTTGAACTGTGCGCTGATAACAAGTCGGAAGGTCCCTCTCCTCTTTAGTCTGGAGGACTCGGCATCCATGATTCCCGAAAATAATTTCAACTTTAGATTTGTCTGACCACTGGACAGTTTTCTACTTCGCCTCAGTCCATCTTAAATGAGCTTGGGCCCAGAGAAGGTGGCAGCGTTTCTGGATCTTGTTTATATATGGTCTCTTCTTTTTGCGTGGTAGAGTTTTAACTTGCATTTGTGGATGCAGCAGTATACTGTGTTCACAGACAACAGTTTTTGGATGTGTTACTGAGCCCATGCAATGATTTCCACTACAGAATTGAGTCCTGACTTTTCATAAACGCCTTTGTAGGCTTATGGGTAGAGGCTTATAGGCTAGACATAAAAGTTAGGTTGAGGTAAAGTTTGGGTAAGGATTAGGGGAGCAGGTAAATGTTGTTTTAAAGATGCCACTTCCACCACAAAATTGTAGAAAAGTTCTAATTACATTTAAAAAGCTATTGGGGAAAGAAAAGAAAATAGTGCACTTCATAAATTATTTGTTATTATGGGCGTATTCCATTCAGGCAATTCTGTGTTCCCCTGATGATTTAGTGTTGTATGTTTCGGTCCTAGCGCAGAACCCCTTTTTGCCGACCTTGGTGGTGAGCATTGCCAACCCCCTTCACCTGCTGGATGAAAACAGTTAGCCATGGAATGCAAGCCTCTAGTACCGCCAGGGTCTAGCAGTACTGCTGCAAAGAAAATTAATGGTTACCAGTCGCAAAGAAATTGGGATGAATCTTGAGAGAAAATTAGAATGTATAGGCATCGCTTTTGAAAAATTGAGGAGTACATGGATTAATTTGGTCTTGTGATGCTGCGTTGGCTATGTTTCTACTTGACAGGTAAGTTACTAAGGACTGTAGCAAACTAATAGTAATAATCAGCCAGCTATCAGTACATGACTTAACAGCCATTTTGATTAACAAAAATTGGTCTGGGTCTAATGATTTCAGAGGGCAAATTACTTTGTCATTTAAATTACACTGTAGGGGCTTAGAAATAAGATGACTTGCTAAAATAGGCAAATATTTAGTGGAATGCAATGTTGCCATGATCCTTTCATCCAAAAGAATGGCTTGCAGAGTCAGTAGAAATAGCTAATTATGCTAACGGTAGCTAGAAAGGCTAACAATGTTAGCTAGCTAGTAATGTAAGCAAACTCAAATGTGCAGGGCCGGCCCAGCACAAAAAATTCTGACCCCCACCCACACACATTTCTCAGTGTCTTGTTTGCAACGCTGTTTGAAAATATTTACATCATAGATATCCGTGTGAAATCTAAGCATCAACCATGGCACTAACAAAAGTTGAAAAATGCAAGCTTCAACTTCTGGCTACTCTTTAATTGTATAACCCTACAACCGACGTGCTTCCCTAAAAGCTGCCTGGGTTTAAACAAACATCTTATATTTTCAGAAAGAGAAAAGCTCAAATTAATAGGGACAGAATATCCCCATTAATAATATTATATTATCTCCGCGAATATTATAGGCTGCAGCTCAGCTTCAGAATATCATAGAGAGGAATCAATATATCCCGTATGCATCGAAATCAAGCCTTTCGCGGGCATTTTAGAGCTTGTTAGATATCCCTTTTGCCCTTTTCTTTAACAAAAGGAATGTGTTATCCTCGCTCAATTAGAGCCCAGGTTTTAACCAAACACAACAAGCCCTTCCCAGGCACGGAGGTGTTTAATCTGAGTTACGAAGTTGTGATTACTTCGCAGCCAACTATAGTATGAAACCGAATTTCTTATTAATAATATGCCGCCTGTTATCCCACATGGCACGATCCCATAATTGTTACAATTTCAATAAAAATAGCACTGTTATATAACATATTTAATGAATATTTGAAAATTCCCATAGAACTGTAAAAAAGAGAGATAATTTGCGCTTTAGAAACAAGTGCTTTCATAAATCCATGGCTGGCCTCGTTTCACTGGAGCGGTGTAAAATAAGCTTCATGTCAATGTCCCAGCCTTACCAAATGTTGTTTATTCACATATTGAATTTGATTGTCCAACATTAGTTTCATCATTTATTTATTTGGTCTCCGCCTAGAGTGGCCTATAGCTACCAAGGATAGTGGGAGTGAACTACGGGAGAAGCGCGAATGGGGTGAGGGCGGGAACTGCAGCAACGCTACGATCTGGTGGATGGGGTGCCCGAGCGTATCCGCCAGTTGTCAGGCTGGACAACTGGCGGAATTCAAGTGCCGCCATAGGCGTCTGCCTAATCTTGCCTAATGGGAGGGCCGATCTTGCGAATGTGGTAAACTGGCCTCAGTCCTAGCTAATGTTACTGCATCTAAAATCAATCTGATGACATGAACATTATAACAGTGGTTTCGCTATCAATAATTTGCCCTTTTTTAGAGATGGTGTCATGTTTTCAATCCTCAGTAGCTAATGCATTGAGCTAGTGGATATGCATTGAGTAGTTTCTCAGTTGGGCATCTGTTTCTACAATTCCACTCCTAGCAGATAGACGGCTAAACTTACCGTCTATCTGCTATAGATGGCTCCTTTAAACGTGTTAGGGTTAGGATTTTCAGGTACCTTCAACCAGCAAAACATTAGCTAGCCCACCTCTATGTAAAATGTAATTGCCTGAAAGAACATTTTCTAGTGTCCATAACTGTCCCTGGCAGCCATCTTAAAATAGGGGCCACAGTCTCCTCTGTTGACCTGATCCTCGCCTGCATTGTTGTCACATCAGTATCAGAGGAAACGAAACGCCAACATGAGCGCATCATTTACAAAACATGTGGATCAGATACAATGTTTGTTGACACTAGTGATATTGCATGGTTTGACAGCCAGGAATGACACAGGGTCCTGTTTCATTATTTAGTCCTTTGACACACTAACAAAAAGAACAGACAGTGTCTGTTGAAGTCTTCTTCCTGACAACACAACCTGACAACACAACACCTCCAGGCTCCTGGCAGGGGAACACTTTAGGCCTGTGACCAGATGTGTTTCATACAACTGACTTCCCTTTATAAAAGCTGCACACAAGCCGGATAAACTGAGACGTTTCCATTCTCAACCTTTGTCCTCCCAACACACACACAAGATTTCCCCACACCAAGGTTCCCACAGAACTGCCGGGTCTCCATTATCAATTCAATACTTCACATTCCTCCATTCTTTGAGTCTGTACCACAGACTGACCTATCCCCTCTTGGGCTGTGAAAGGGAGATGTTCTGTTTGTGTTTCGTAGAGTCATCCCTCCTGCCGGCTGAGCCTGTTAGGGCCATTTCAGGCCTAGGAGAGGAGAGATTATTAGGAGCGCTGCCTGGCAGACAGGAGATTATTACTGGCGCAGACTATGCCCTGTTGGAGTCTACAGAGGAATGCAGGGCAAGTCGGTCTGTCACTCCTCAGACAAGATTAACTTGGTTTTTAACGGCAACAATTACTTTGTGAGATTATGTGCCCTCCCCCTCTCTTACCTCTCATCGCCACCACTACTCCCACCATACTTTCCGCTATCGCTCAGTGGAAGTTTGTATCTAATGTCAGAACACTCCCCCTTTTTGAAAACACACCCGTTTTTGCCGTTAGGTTTTTACAGGATATTTTCTGTTTAGGCAATTACGATTAATAGACTACGGAAAGTTGGCATTTTTGTATGGCTGAAAATCCTAAGGTGGGAGGAAGGAAGGGGTCATATGTAGCACTCACTTTGGCTTCTTGTGTATGACATACGTTTAATTACTATAACTTTAATACTGAGAGCAACAAAAAGCTGGAAATGTAATCAAGGCCCGGAAAAAAAATATTGTATGCTATCATATAATGCTTACAAGTACTTCTGTCCTTGGAGTCTTCTCTAGCCAGCCTTCTGTTCTAAAGCAGATCCACAAACCAAAAATTTCCCTCAGAACATAGTGTTCACATAATGTCAAATAATACTATAGGATTGTGTGACATTTATAAAACAATGCAGCCACCAAATCAAGAACTCATTGCTCTGAGGGTAAAAGCACTAAAGCAGGACTAAAAGAGCTCTACCTTTCTGAGAGTAATTGGAAATGAGACTTACTTTGCAAGGAAGAGAGGGGGGAAACTCCCAACATTGGTCAGGGAGAATTTAACTCAGAAACATGGTTTGTTTAGAGCCAGTGCTGTACAGCTTCGGGCTGGGGTAGGTGGAGTGCAAATTCTGTGTGTAGATCAGTATGTCTGTTTCAGACTGCCTGCTTATATCTGTGGCAGGCCCTGGGACACCTGAAGCGCTTACGCACTTATATAATCACACCCCGTCCCTCCACCAATCATGCCTGCTCGTTCCCCTCAAACGTCAACTCTGGGGTTTCACTCAGCGATTAGCGGCCAGGACCGAGGCTTCTGAGGTCTCTGAATCTGAGTATAGGGAACTCTGAGGACGTTGCACAAGGCCGGACGGCTTTAGAATGGTGGTCCCATGTTGTTGCGGTGATAATGGCTTTTCCTGTGTGTCTGTGTCCGCCACTGGAAATCTCATTTCCACCTCCAATTTCTCCCTGGCTGTGATAGGAGCTTCCACAGGAGTGGGATAAAGCCCGCCACGGCAAAGAGTCCAAGAACAGGGTGAAGGAAGTTGGAAGAGAAAGAGAGAAGATGGAGGAATGGAGAACAGAGAAAGAGAGTGGACATCAAGAAGTCTGCTTTGTGTCAAGACAATAGTTTGCTTGTTCAACACTCCGTCATGATTTAATATAATTGAGAGCTTTCCAGTCATTCATTACTTTCTCATTATGAAGCAATCTAGTCCTAATATAAGACCATTTGGTCCAGTGTTTGAGGACCAAGTGGGGTTAATCCAGGAAAAGACTGCTAAAGACATAATCCAGAGACAATATTTAGGATTTTGCAAGAGCAACAAGAAATCTTGTATCAGACATCCTACTTGTAAAATCAATGCACTTATAAGTAAACACTTTCGAAAACTTCAATGGGACAATAATGACGACGCATGGATTATATTGCTAACGTCTAACGATCAATAGAGGAGACGTCATTCAGTAAACACCAGCTGTCTTCTGTTTGCTTTAAGAAGCTTAGCGGTCTGTTTACGACACCACTTTACCTACTGAAACCAGAACATCTGTGCACCAGACAAAGAAAGGAAGAACAACTGACAAACCATGATAAGGATGTGACTGAAACTATAATTATATTAGCAATCAAAAGGCATTGTTAGATCCAACACAATAACAACTCCAGCGCTAAAGCTGTAACAACACAGCAGTGCTTTGCTATGACTGCAGTTACAGGTAAATGGCGTTTTAAGGCAATATGCAAAACCTATTAATTGGGGCACTACTTGTCCAGTCAACATTTCAGGATTCAAAAAACCTTGTTTAAAATAGATTATAACAAGAGTTTGAAGATGTTTCTGATGAGTACAAAAAGGAGATTTGTAACTCTTAAACAATAACTGTATTATGCTGTTCTAGAGACCAATTCACTAGACAGAAAGTCAAGTATTTTTCCAGTTACTAGCACAGTGAATCTGGGTCTATTTATCTCCATGGTTCCACAGCACAGATAGTCTCAAAGACAGGATAGGGTTTTCACGACAACAGGTCCATTGACTAAAAAAACTTGACTCTTGTGTTCCCCAAGCAGGGCCGTGGCCAGGAATCCTGGGCCCCCTGGAAATATAAATGCCTGGGCCCCCTGATTTACAGACAACATAGATATTATTACGATCAGCCCCCCCCCCCCCCCAAGCCATGAGCGCTTTGACTCATACCCACCTTTCCCCGTATTAGCTCTGGCCCTGTCGCCAAGTCTAAAACCCAGATCACAACAGATCTTGACAAATGAGTACATACACAGCACAGTGTAAGATTGAAGATTTCACTCAATTCTGGATCAGGCCACATCTGTTTTTTACTCTATATAGACTATAGTGTACATATTTCCTACACAAGGCAATATTTTCTGTGAGTGTATGTGGGTATAAATGAAACAATGTTGGTTTATTATATCTGCTTAAAACATGTAACTATCACCAATCTTAAAACATGTAACTACAGTATCACCTATCTTCTGCCCAAGACAGTATTGAACAGTAATTAGTGGTAGTGGGTGATGGGTGATAAGTGTTGTATCTAAAGGAAGCGGCTTTCACTATAAAAATATCAGTCCAGAAACAAACATAGTAGTTGAGTTTCAAATGTGGCCTATTTTTTTATTGTTGAGAGGCATACGTTACAGTGCAAACAATTCTTTGGCAAACTTACAATACAATTGTCAGATAGGTATTCACTTTGACCACTCACTTTGGGACAGTGTGGGTAAAGCATGTTCAGTCTTGCAGAGCAGTGCATTCTGTTGACAGTGGGAGTTTGGGGAACAAAGGAAAGACCACTTTGAAGATGGCTAGAAAAAAAGATTCTCAGTACAACATGGCAGAGTACAGCATGACAACCAGCGATGGAGTAGGAAGTGAGGTCACAGTGCAACGGAATTCAAACCTTGTGCATGTGTACACATACACACACTGTACTTAGACAGCACACACGCGCACCCACACATATACATTAAAACTAAGGTACTGCAGAGGAAAAGAGGGGGAAGTTAAACTGGAGATAAAGCTGTATAGGTGCTTAGCATACAGTGCATGTACGGCATGTATCCAAGTGGTAGGACACCAATTTGCCGACACTGTTTTGTAGCTCCACCACCATTACATTTTTAGACAAACCCCAAACACCTATCAATACTGGATGTGATGAATGACACATTCTGAGCACCGCACGCACGCACACGCACGCACATACACGCACACACATGCGCACAAACGCACGCACGCACACACACACACACACACACACACACACACACGCACACACAAAAATACAATGCAGAAGATAACAGAGTGTTTAAGCAAGTGTGTACAGTGTAAATGTGGTGTTTGGCCCTGTGTGGGTGTGTGTGTGTGTCTGTCTGTCTGTCCATCAATGGGACATACTGCTGGCTGATCACTAACAATAAGGGAGACTCCAGAAAAAAAGCAGAGCCAGATATTTGATTGACACCATCTCCCGTTCCCCTCTCCCCAACCATCTGGCCTTCATTAGACAGGAATTGGGATCAGAGAGGAATGAGCCTGCTTCACACACCCACCCAAATGACGTCACCTCGCCTCCATCTCCATTGCCTGCCACGAACCTCAGAGAGGAGACCCAGGGGAGGTTTTTCACCCGCATTAACACTAAAGAGACACTCAAAGGAGCTGTCCAGAAAAAAAATCAGACTATTGGTCTGACGTGCAAACTCCCCAGAACATGGATGAGAACAGCTCCATAAGGCCTGAGTGCCTGTGAATGGGAAAGGAAGTCATGTGGGAGAGTGAGTAAAGACAGCTGCAAAGCTGTGAGTTCAGTTCTGAGGGCACCAGTCGGTGGGTAGTTATGGCTGCAGTCCTTCAGTGTCTCCAGTGTGTGTGAGTATGGGTTAACGCAGGGTTATTGAGAGGTAGCGGGACATGATGGCTAAGACTGACAATACTGCTGTGATTGGTTAGCAGTGGATGCTGAGGGAGTGGCCAAACACTAAAAACATTGGGGTGGGCGGGGGAGAAAACAACTACATCTCTACAGTGGTAACAAAGGGCATTACACTGCTTTTACAACATGGAGTGTGAGAAAAGCCTTACATCTTGAAAGATGACAACGCATATATGCCTTCCAATGTGGAGTGTCTGGGCCAAATGGGAACACCTGCTGCCCCTCTCACCCCAACCACAAGGACCAACTCTGAACAACATCCCTCAAGTTGGTCAAAGTGTGGAAACGGCCTTGGGCAGAGGAGAGAAAATATCAAAAGACTAGATGTTATTTGGTTTACCAACAGTTGCCATTGGAGCAAAATGTGTTAACAGGTTAATAATCAGTAGAACCATTGTATTACAATAGGTTTTTGTAGGGCTTCACATTATCTTCATATGTAAGCAGGTGATACAAAAAGGAGAAATACATATTCATGATATGATATAAAGCACCATAAACATTTAGTAAAAGCGGAAGTAATTTTGTACATAAAATGTCTTTCGAGTGAATTAAAAAAGATTCTCTCAAATGTGATTTTTAAGATTAAAAGGCACATAATGAGTATATATGTTGCTTTGCATATTGTAAAAAAAAAAGAAAACAATACTTTGAAGGCTTGCATTTAGTGAATAATTCGTCTAGACAATGGGGAAAAATAGCACCAGTTTTTTGGCCTCTCTAACCTGAGAAAGCTTTTTGAGAGATCCATGGTTGATCTTCATCCCTTTCCTGCTCGGGTGCCGTGCCATTCCCCCCTCTTCTCAACACACATTTGCCTCAGCCATTTTGTGTGTCCTTCCATTGCAGTACCGGGGTAACAGATCAAAGACCTCAATTAAAGGCCCTGTTTGTAAGGCTCCGAATGAGGAAAGGGGGGGTTATCCCTCTGTCCATCCATCCATTCATTAATCCATCTATCCATTCTTCCAGAAGGAAGCAGATCTATTTGAAACCAACCCTCAGGCGATTATTTGGCCACGGGGACATGACAATGAAAATGGGATGAAGAAAAAAAAAAAGATTTTTGTAAAAATAAAAATACAAAAATGAGGCAATTAGGTGCAGGTGGCTGTGAGACAAGCGCACCGTCAGGGTCTCTCCCTTGGTGTGTGTTTGTCAGACACTAGGGCATGGGGTCCCTGAGGGTTATACATGCTGATGACTACCCGGAACCTGGCTCCCTGTCTGGGTCTGGTCGCTGCTGGCCGCTCCATCTCACTGGTGGAGACACACAGGGCAGCACGCTCCTTTTAGCTTAACGGGCCTCTGGCACTCCACTGGCAGACACGACTCGACAAAGCACGTCACCTGGGCCTCCTGGAAGGAAAGAAGGAGGGAGGGAGGGAGGGAGGG
>JACXGI010011107.1:0-15835 GCA_016801175.1 Esox masquinongy | reverse complement strand
CGCCGGCTGGGGCGCCAGACAACAACAGAACGGGACAGGTGGGCCCAGGACAGGTGGACCCTGGCACAGACGGGAGCCCTGCCGGCATGCCAACGGCACCGGCGGTGGGATCAGCTGGCCCACATCCTGGCAGAGGGAAAAGGTGTGGAGAGAGGCCCCTCATAGAAAACAGGCCTGATAAGCTGGGTGCGAACTTGAGAAGGGAGTTTATTGTACACTTTGAACAGAGAGCCAGTTGAGGAGTGGATGGTGAATAGACTGTGGTTATGCAAGTTTGCGGGTGCCCTGTACTGTTATGTATGGAAGTGTGTGTGTGTGCGTGTGTGTGTGTTGAGGGGGGGTTACATACTCTGCACTCGCACGTAGAACACGGATCCTTCTTCCACCTCTCCCCGTCTGAGCGTTCACGACCCTCCATGTCAGTGCAGTCTGTCTTACTCAGACGAGCTTCAAGTCTTTTAATCTGCATAGACAGGGACAGGAGTGGTTTTGGAGATTAAGCAAAGTGGTTCTAGAGAAAAGGCCAGTTTAGCCTATTGTAAAGAGCCCCGTGGGTGGGCCGTGGTGCCACCTTTCTGTGCCAACCAGGTCCAGAGGACACCCCCGCACAACGGCTTTCTTTGTGGGGTCACGCAAAGAAAGTAGACCTGGGCAGATGGATTTAACCATCCAATTATAATGAATACCTCCCTTAAAGGGACAGACCCCACTTGTCATTCAAACACCTAGGCAGCCAGCCCACAGGGGAGCCAGGAACCGGGATGCAGGGGCCAGTCTGTTGGGGCCAGCTTGTTGGGGCCAGTCTGTTGGGGCCAGACTGTTTAGAAAAACCCTTAATGGAAGCCATGACAGCCTTTATCCCACCCAAGTGTGCTGCTGTACACGCTACATGACACTCAGGCCACAAATCTTCAGGCCACATTCATCAGGCCACATTCAACACAGGCTAATAATATGAGAGCAGTCTTTACAACACTGCGGTATCTACCTGTAAGAGCACTGCCTGAAGATGTCTAGTGTTGTGCAGATTTAGCCAGCGTGTGGTATAATGTTCTTACCTGCTTTCGTAAACTTTTGATAGTCTTCTGCATATCCACGACAAAGTCTTGGAAGTCATTCAACGAGGACTCAGTGTTTTGTTGCGATGTGAGTGTGACATTCACAATATTTTCAGGAGTGCCTTTCGATGGACTGGAATACAAGAAAATGTCACAAGATGAACTGATAATATTTTCTTAGTTACTGTATGATGGTTTAACTCAACAAGTGACAAAAATTGTAATCACATTCAAGAAATTTAATATGGTGAGAGAATGACAAGATACATTATCGAACCATTTAGTGACGGATCATCGTACAGTTGGTTGTTACCTGCTGTTCTTGTTTATATTGTTGGCAGGCTTCTCCTCTGCTGAGCTCTGGTCCACTGACCTTCGCCCTCTGAAGTGGTATGACAGGGCGTTGAACTGACCCTTCGTCCTGCAGTCTGGGTGGTACAAAAAAACGACCAAATGTGTTAAGTCTTAATGCATAGAATCCATGTAAAGCCATGCACAGATTAATATACCAGAGTAGCAGGAAAAAAAAAGAGATCTGTTGCACAACAGGATGTAGTACTACAAGCGAGCCATGGAAAACTACAAGAGAGAGATTAAAGTGATAGATAATCTTATCTTGGTTTGGAAAATCGAGTGATATACGTGCGCACTGCACAGAAACCTGATACAGTTCCGACAGAATTGTTTTCACACTTGTAAAACCCGGGGGGGGGGCTCTACCGAAAACGTGGTGCACGCTACCTTGGAAGGTAGCGTCTTGAGCTATCGATATCTGCAAGTTCACACAACAAAGTAGTGTAGAGTCTCCAGCATTCTTCGATACGTCTTTGAAAATGTATCATAATGTACACAAACCCTAAGCTCCTTTGCTGATGCTTTTCTCCTTCACAATTTGGCTCAGTGTGTTGTAAGCAGAGGAACTGAGCACACACCACTTCATCTGCACTTTCATCAATGCGTCAAAACAGCTGATCTCCAAGTATAGCTGCCAACACGCCACTCTCTCACGTGCCCCACCCAACTACCCTCCCTCCAGCACACGGTCAAAAACCCAACTGTCAGCATAAACATAGCAAAAACACATGCATTTATCAGATAAGTATCTCAAACTCAATCTAAACTGGGCCTTCCTGATGAGATGTGTCCGTAAACACAGTTAAACAGATCTAATGTGATTCTGTCTACCGTTTGGCTTGACCCACACAGGCACGCAGAGAGTGAGTGAAACCAGGGCCCACATTTCGAAAATCATCTAAAGGTTAAGTTCACCATTACAACCTCAAAGTTATGTTCACATTTTCTCAAACGTAAAATACGTAAAATCCTTGTCAGGAGCAGCCAACATGAAGCATGATTTGAACTTTTTTTGCCTAGCCACTTATTTACCGCACATTTGCAGACCAACTGGCATGGGGGGAGGCTGTTATTAAACGACAGAAGCTGTTTGTATTTCAGGGACTTGTAAATGGAAGTGGTAATGAATGCATCATCACTGTATGCAGCTTTAATTTTTCCCCTTACCCCTTTCAGATAGAAAAAAATGCTGAGACACACAGGCATGTCAAATTAGTGGGATTTTGGTTTGTGTATGAAAGGGGTATTGTACTCCTGCACATTCTACAGTGTTCCACAGGAATAAGCAACCGGACGCTGGTTCCTTGTAAGCCTACGTACCTAACAGTCTCGGTGGCTTTCTTTATTTGTATCCTTGGGAAACATGGAAGCAGTAAATCTATTCTAATATAGACAAAGACAAAGTTGACGGAATAGTATTGAGCCATAACCCAACTCCACACAACCACACTCTACAAAATAAAAAAATCTACATAGCAATCAAAGTATCATCATAACCAAGCTCAAGATTTCCCAATGATCACCACTGTACTTTTGACCAGAGCCATATATAGACAAGACACTGTGTCCATGCCAATAGGTAGCGCTTTGTTTCGGGGTTAAGGACTAATTTAAATACATAAATTAGACAAAGTAGTTAGTGTATTGGCATTGTCAGAATCCATGACCAAGCCAAGCCAATATTAGCAAAGCTGCACTGCAAGACGAAACCTCCTCAAAAACTTTGCTGAGTTCAGTATGTTTGTGATTTTGCAGGATTTCTTTTTTTACCAGAGCTGTGAGCATTAAAAGATTTTAACTCTATAGCAAGAATAACCACGTTCTAGTTGGTAAGAAAACATGTGCAAGCTATTTGTGAGTGTAGACACAATGAACCTTCGCAGCATTGCTTCATATACTGTAGATTAGGCTGTTTGCAGTAATTTATTCTATGCTAACACGCTAACTCCTGGCTGTGACAAGAAGTAATAATACCCTTTCAAATAATACCCTTTCATTTTAAACAGAGCCAATAAAAAAAAGAGAAAAACGTGACCTACCTTCGCAGCAGTCTTGCCACATGCGCAGGTCTATGTTGGGGATGTCATCACAGCTGCCATATCCATGGGGCAGCTCTGCCACATTAAACACGTCCTGCTGGACCCGGGTGATGTTGTCACCGTTGTCACAAAGCACCCTGGTCAGAGATGCCTGCTTCAGCTGTGTCAGCTGGGCCGGGGTGAACACACCTGGATTCTCATACCAGAACCTGGTAGAATAACCCAGGAAGAGAGGGTAAGAGAGGGTAAGAGAGAATTCAGGACTATGAGAGGTATTACAATTTATCTCATTCTCTCTTCCCTCTTTCCTGCCCTGTCATTCTCCTAATAATTGTGTTAGTGTCGTGCAGAATTGATCTGAATAGAACTGATGGCGTTGGAGATGTAAGCTCACCGGTCACCATCTCTTAGTCGTTGGAACTGGGCAGCCAGCAGACACATGAGGGTGGGCCCAACCCGGCTGCCCGGGACCAGCTCCTCGGCCATCAGGGCAGGGAACAGGTCGATGTTCAGCGGCGTGCCGTACAGCCTGGGGAGAGGAACAGACAGTCACGGTGCTGTTAACTCCAACGCAGCCCCACTTCAAGCCGAACAAAACGTGCTTTTGAGCATGTCTGCGGTGTACCTCTGCAGCTTTTCCCTGACTTGGGGGTTCTTGATCTCGTTCCTGAGGTCGTCAAAGGTCTGCGCCGAGGTCAGGTTACAGAAGGTGCGGTAGTCGTTGTAGGGAGGTATCCCGTGATCCCTTCCTCTCTGGATGTTCATAGCGGCCAGGTCAAGGGCCACGGCATGCGCCATGGAGAACAGGCGTTCCGTCAGCTCCGTGTTCAACAGCTGGGTCGACACGCGCATCTTCCCCGCCACGCCGAACAGGCCCCGGAGCAGTGGGTCGATGCCTCCCTCGTTGACGATGCGGAAGGGGGAGAAGAAGGCTCGGTGCAGGGAGATGTGCCCCTGGGGAATGGGCTGGAAGTGCTCGTCCAGGCGATACAGGATGGGATTGATGAGGGTGTGTCCGAAGCGGAAGGCGGCCGCGGCGAAGGCATTGAGGATGCCGGCATTGATGTTGGGGTTGTAGCCGCGGTACTCGCCCAGCTGCTTCATCCCTGCGTTGCCCAGTATCTGCGAGAGTTGGTGAAATCATCAATCATCGTCGTCGATATTATTAAAGTCGGCACCTTTCGTCAAGCCGAAGAGATTAGCAGAGCTAGATTATAACAGAGTAGTGGACAGTGGCTTACCTTGGGCAGCCAGTGGTTGTAGGTGATGTGCTGCATCTGTGCTCCAACAATCTTCCGGGCCTCGTGGTAGATGGTGTCTCCGTCCCAGTGGGGGTTGAGCCGGAGCAGCTCCGTGGCCACGCGGTTGTGTTCCCTGAACCACACAGTGTGCATGGCGGTGAGACCCAGCTGCTCGTTGGCCCTGTGGTCTCCAGCCAGGAAACAGGGGATGGGGCTCTCATTCTCATCCCTCATACACTCTGTGGGCGGCCCTGTGGCAAAGGGCAGGAGGGGCTTCCCAGAGCGCTGGACGATGCCTTGCCTCAGAAGACCCCTTTGACTCGCCAAGTCCCTGACCTCCTCGGACTCGTGGCGTGAGCTGCCGTACACGTTAGACGCGTCGATGTACGACGTCAGCTGGTTGATCTGTTCCCGCGGAAACACGCTGTTCATTAGGAGGGACGTCATGCCACTGCCACAGACGGGGCTGGAACGCACGAAGAACATGCAGCGTGCACCGCTCCGCGCCTGCCGAGGGTCTCCCGGGGGGAACTGTATGGGAAAGCAGGGAGGGTCGTTGGTGCACACGTTTGTGCACAGCTGGCCGTCGGAGAAGCGTGACTGGCTGAGGGCGGCAACGGTTGAATCCAGATCGTGGTCCAGGAACTGACCCCACTGCATGAGCATGTGGGTGTAGCGGTCGTCGGGGGTGATGGTCTCCGTGCCGATCATGGTGGTGGAGATGAGGCGCGGTAGGGGCAGGGCGTGTCCGTTACGCTGGCGGCCGCTAGCGCCGCGCGGCAGGTTGAAGCCGTTGTCGTACACGGACTTCAGGAGGCGCTCGAAGGCGGTGAGGGAGGCTCCCCACATGGGGTGCTGCAGGTTGTTGCAGGTTCCGTCGTGGCTCCGGTACTTCTGGTGGAAACAGATGTCGGAACAGTTGTTGAAGCGCCGGTGAGCTGTGCAGCCGGACAGGTTGGCGATCACATCCAGGAAGTGAGGCGACACCAGGTCGTTGTAGCGGAATGCTGCAAACGGAGGGATGGACAGGAGGTTATAGTGAGGGCTTTCTGTATGGAGAAATAAAGCACCGGGCTGTGTACCGCACGTCCCTCGTGGCGGAGACTGCAGATTGCAGCATGCAGGACAATACCGAGAGCACTGGGAATGTAACCTGCCTCCTGAGGGCACAGATTGAAGTGTTCCTCCGACGTGTCCTGACTAGCTGTGTGTGTGTGTGTGTGTGTGTGTGTGTGTGTGTGTGTGTGTGTGTGCTTGGTAGGATGGGCGAGCAAAACAGCCAACACAGTTTTTTCTGACTGGCAAGCAGAGGCCAGTGTAACAAAGAACATGTGGCTGTTGTCATAACCAGTTATAACGCTGAGCATTCTGTTAAGTCTTGCTCCCTCCTTTTCTCTGCCCTCCTTTTCTCTCTCCTCTCGGTCTACCCTCTCTTTTTTGCTCTGCCATCTCTTACCCTGCTCTCTCTCGACGTCTCTTGTTCTGGCCCCTCTTTTGCTCTTCTTTTCTCTCTCAGCCTGGCCTTCACTCTCCTCTCCCCCGGTATCCTCGCTCTCCTTCTCCCAGCCCTCCCTCTCTCTCCCTCTCTCTCTCTTTCTCTCTCTTGCCTCGCTTTTCCCTCTCTTTCTCTCATCTGAGACACAGAGCAGAAGCGTTCAGCCCATTCACTTGGGCTAATAGCATATAATGTACCCCACCTGGAGACTTTCCTGCTCGTGCCAAATCTTGGAGGGCGTTCGCTGTATGGCTGAGTGACTATTCTGCGTGAATATTCAGCATGACGCATGGCAGTAAAAGTGTTTATGAGCACCCAGTCAATGGCTCAGGAGTTATCTCACCGGTCCCAGATGTAGGTTTGTTTATCTAAATCTGGGACATTAACCACTAACCCTGATTGTAATCATTGCAAGAAAAAATAAAATAATGATTTCACTCCATGGATTCGAAGCATTTTTTTCTCCCCACCTTAACCCTAACCTTAGTACTGTAATGGATAACCTTAACCCTAACCTTAGTACTGTAATAGATAACCTTAACCCTAACCTTAATCTCAGGACTCATTTACTATATACGTTTTAGTACTGCAATGTAATGTACCCTAACCTAACATATCATAAAAATGTATCCCCTGAGACCAGGTTGGGCTAATGATCACTTTATTTAACCAAAACACCTGGTCCAAGCCCATTACAATATTGTTTGATCTCACCTGTGCCATTGGTGTCCACCATGAGTCCCTGGTTAACATGGTTCTGGATGAGGAGCAGGGTCTGCTCAAAGATCTCCCCTGCCCTAGCCTGCTCCACCGTGTAGGGGTCTCTAGGGTAGCGGAACAGGGCAAGCAACTCTCCTGGTGTGCGAGGGTTACTATAGAGAGAGATGGATGGATGAATGGGAAAGGGGGGGGTGGATGGAGAAGGAGGAGAGCGTGAGATGGAAAGAGAGACAGACAGACAGGGAGAGAGAGATGGTAATGTCATGTTCACATTGCTTAAGTTCCCTTGCCAGGGAAAAATATTTTAAGATGTCTACTTAAACTATTCAATGGTTTGACCGGAATGGCGTGAGCAGGTAAAAGAGTTCAGGCAAGCACGTTAAGGAAAATCTTACCCATAACGAAAAGTCAAGAGGGAAAAGAAGAAAAAAATCCCAAGCTAGTTTATCTCCTAATCTATAATAAGTGTAGGTATTAACCTGCTTTCAGTTCCATATACAGGCATATTTCAGCTTTTGATACTATCGCAATGACTACATGGTTATTTAGGAGGTGCTTTGAACTTGGCCTTAATAAACCCTGGCACGCACAGGCACACCCAAAGACTCCCACACAACAGAGCTTCTTGCAGTGCTTTATTTTCCCCCCGCATCAAGCAAACGTTTCTCCTTCCTCCGAAGCCTCTTTCTTAAAGCACCTGCGTTGGCACCGTTTGATATGCTAATTGTCCTTTTCGAGAAGTTATGATGACATTGTACAGAGCATCAGGCAATCCTAGCGCTCATGCTGTGAAAACAGAATTCAGAAGGCTGGACGTGAAAGTCGCAGAGGTCCAAAGCACGCACACGCGCGCACACACGCGCGCACACGCGCGCACACACGTGCGCACACATAAGCGCACACACACGCACACACACCACTTAACCCATTGAGATCTGTGGGCCCAAAGGCATCCTCTCTATCTGGGCTTGTGATTAGAACAGAGCTGGAAATCCCCCGTTAGCTAACTGTGTGTGTGGTATGTGGTGTATCTGTGTGTGCGTGTGTGTGTGTGTGTGGAAACATAATCCTGTTAACCACATCATTGGTTCAAAGAGCCCACACGCAAAGCACCCCTCAAGATACGTTGCAGAAATGCAACATATCTCAGATTAATGAGCAGTGATTGACAGGGTGTGGAACTTACCCATCAAACAGATGCCTCCTGGTGGATTCTATGGCACTGTCCACGTTGCGGATGGCCTCTTCAATCGATGACGTCACAAAGGTGTCCCCTTGTCTACTAACTGGAGGCACTGCAAACAGATAGGCACTGCTTTCATAGAGGGTCATCAAAAGGACTACTCGAGACCTTGGGATTAGAAGGTTCTGACATTTACGTCAGAAATAACTTATTTGCATAGAGTGAGTCTTTAGGTGGTCCTTTACATTTGTAACATCACAGATTTAGTACATTTCTTTTACCGAACAATGTACATTACTTAAACTATTTAGAGTAAAAACCACTGCATTAGATCCAATTGTTTTTGACCTCATCAATACATCCTTGTATTGATACTCTATGGAAGGAGTATTTTTCATCAATAAAAAAAATGTATAACTGTATTTATAAATAGCTATGTGATTTACAGACTTTGGTGTCTTCACAGTAAAAAATAAATAAAATAAATGATCGATTTATTTTTCCACTGTTGGTTACAAGAGCTCATTAATGGTGAAAAGGGTGGACTCATAAATCTCTAAGATTTCTGACGCTTCGCAGTTCAGTACTGACACTGATAAAACAACGGCTGCATCAGATGTTTCAGCTGAGCATGTCAGCCGTCGTCTGTCACGCTAAAGACAGCATGAGATAGTTATCGTAACCTAGGTTTCACTACAGGCCTAAAACATCTTCCCGGAATACCTAGAGCTAGTTAACTGGGGGACTTCGCCATGTAGAGCTGGACACTGCTCTACAACCGTGTCCCTGCCCTGAGAACTGGAAAGGACAGAGCTAATTTCTTGGCCGGCTCTAGAGAGTACTTTCACTGTGTGCCATGTAAAACATTGTCTGACGTGTGGACTGCAGACCGGGCCAATGTCAACCCAGCATCGTCGCAGTTCACTGACGGCACGCTAGCTGGCGCCGGACACGAGATGGCTTGCAGGCAGGCCAGGCCAAATAAACAACCCTAGGTCTAGAGCCGAAGAGTCAGACCCGACCCCGAAGTGTTACAATAGCTGCGGTTCAGCAATCACAGAGCCTTGGCCCTGGCAAACTGCAGGATGAGTGCAGTATTTGGCTCCACACCAGCAAAAGCAACTATGAGCTGAATCAGGTGTGTCAAAGCAGGGCCGGAACACAAAACCCCACACAGCCTGTGGTTTTCCACGACTAACTGTGTTGGCAAAGCTTAGCGTATCATAGCCGAGTCTTACCTAGGACAGTGAGCACCATGCTAGCGGACTGGTAGCCGATGGGGTTGCGGGCGACACACTCGTAGCGTCCGCCGTCAGCCAGACCAACGTCCTTGACCTCCAGGAAGCCCTCGGGGGCTATGTGGAACTTCCCACTCTCCGTCACCTGAACGCCATCCTGCAACGTTGCCATGAGAGACAGGGTTTAAAGGTCAGTAGACGCGGGGGGTTATCATACAAACGTGGAGCTACGCTGCCATAAGGCCTCGCGGTGGGGCACTGGCTTGAGTTGAACTGTCAAACACATAGCCGGGTTACATGGAGTCTATCAAATCTGCATTTGGTTGCACTGCGGCGTTTCGCAATAGGCAGTTATATTCCAAACAGTCCAATCACTTTGTACATTTGTATTCAGGCAGTTACTAACAGCTATTTCCTGATGGGAGAAGCCCTTTGCCTTCCTTACCCTTCCCTCTCCCCATCCCCTGTCCTCAGCTAGAGCCTGGCTATGCTAGCCTCGTGCCAGGCGGCGGTGACCACGTGGCTGGTGACCAGGCGACCGGTATCTAACCTTGTTCCAGGTGAGGATGGGCTCGGGCTGGCCCTGAGCGCTGCAGAGAATCTGGACGTCCGTGCCAGACTCCACAGTCAGGTCCCTTGGAGCATTTGTGAAAACAGGCGTTACTGATGATTTAAAAACACACGTGTTAATGATTACATCGATGCTCGCCCACAGCTCACAGTGCAAAGAGTCACAACGCAGTCAAGGTGCCTCTTCGTCCAAATGATCTCAGTGTGTCAAAAACGGGAACTAACACAGGACTCTGAAGTTGGCATGAACACACACACACACACACACACACACACGAAACCAAGCATGCATACTTGCACAAACACATGCATGCTCCCTGCACACATGCTCACACACACGCTCACATGCACATGCAATCTGGCGCACACAAGTGCAAACACACACACACACACACACACACACACACACACACACACACACGAAACCAAGCATGCATACTTGCAAAAACACATGCATGCTCCCTGCACACATGCTCACACACACACTCACACGCACATGCAATCTGGCGCACACAAGTGCAAACACACAAACACACACACACACACACACACACACGTGTACTCGTGTCACATGTTGATCTCTGTTCTAATTAAAGGGACCAGCTGTACTCTAAAAGGTCAAATCTCATTTACTTGCATGTACATTATATCCAGCTAACCCAGGGAGAGGTCTATCAAAAACGTCCCTGTGGTCATAGCTCAGACCAGGGATACACTCTTTCACACACAGCTGGGGAGGCTTTTCCTCCTTGCAGGAAAAAATCCCATTGACTGAAAGGGGGTGTGTAACCCCTGTAGCTAGCCACCTGTTCATGGGGATATCACATTCCCTTTTTGAGGAAGAACCTCTGAGCCTGGGGGGGATCCTGAGGTTTAACAGATTAACTGTTCACAAGTAATCAAAGTAGAGTAGAAGTGAACGCTAGGAAGCATTAGAATGCTCTGAACAAGCCCTGGTATACAAGCACGTCACGCAAAAGAAAAACACGGACTTCAGTGTAGCCAAATAGCTGGCCCTTTTCCTGCCTGTTTGGTCCTTTTGTGTACAGTGTCTCTTTCTGAGTGTGTCTGCGTTTGCATGGGTGTCTGGCGCTCCTTCCCTCTCGTTGAAAGCAGCACTGGGTTGCAGCAGTGATTACACACTAAGTGTTGCTCAGGGTTGCCTTGGGCTCGGGCCATTCTGGAACATGTACTTCACTACGTTATGTTGACATTCATTACTACATGGAAAACATGGTGTCATCTGGGATTACAGAGAGCCATGCTTTCCTGTCCCTGCTCCGCTCCTCATCCCACTTAGAAATAAAAGCCTGCAATTTCAGAGAGGAGAGAGACCGAGAGAGTGAGACAGAGAGAAGGAGACAACGAGAAAGAGAGACAGACTCCAAGCTGTATAACCAGTGTTTAGTACCAAGTCGAGTCATTGTTTCTGGAATTGCAGGGTCTCGAGTTTAAACAACAAATTAGCCCAAGATGTCACTCCCACAATCTCAAGTTTTACTATCCTCCACTGACCTTCTTTTAAGAAGTATTGTAGTGTTTGGAAAGCCCCTAACAATAACATCCCTTTGTACAGGAATTGCAGTATTTAAAAAATAAAATAAATGTTTATATGGTTCCCTTTAATACATACAATAATTAATGGCATAGCGTTTTGGGTCTTAGTATAAATGGGGTATTCACAACTTTTTCACTTCTTGTCTACATAATGATCCATAATCATGTATAATTGTCATGTCAAACATGGCATTTTTTGCTACTTGTCAACACTGACTTTATAGAAGATAGTTGCTTCTAGATTTCTGCTTGAGTTTCAAGCAAGTATCTTAAATATATGGGACAGTTAGTTCAATCCAAGGTTGGCATCAATCAGTTGCAGAAATACTGCATACTTGGAGGATGAAGGGAAATGGTTTTCCATATACAGTATTAAAGATCACAACTGATGTGTGTGTGGAGGGGATAGCATAAATTAGAAAGTATGACCAGTTTCATTTGAGGATGTCGACAGCTGAGTCATTTGGCTGGGGAGAGATATTCATGGCTAAATAAAGTTGGGGAGAGGTCTGATGCATGATTCCATGGCTCTGCGTAGTAGCTGAGATAGAAGGCAATGCAGCATGTTGGACGCAACACCATCTCAATTCTGCAGATTTTGCTGCTAGGATGTAGAACCCATTGGACCATGTTTTCTCGTATTGTGCTCAGGTAGCCAGCTTCTGTTTTCAATTCCAAGACTTACTCAAAAATAATAAGATTTTCCTAAAATTAACTATTTGTAGAATTTGTAGAGACATTGACAATAAACGCAACAATATTTTTGCGCACATGTTTTGACCAAAATTTCATCCACCATGAAATTTCTGAAGTCAAATTCCTTATTTTGTCTGTGCCTAAGCCACGTTGTGTCACCATGATATATTGGACCCCCAGGCGCTGTCGGTATGGTGTGACCAGGATTTGAACTCCTGGCTTTAAAACAAAGGCAGGGACTTAGACCACTGCAGCCACTCGGGAAGCATATTAACACTCAAAAGCAAAAAAACAACTCAACTCACAATTGTTTGATTCCATTTAGCAGAGATAGATTCATATGGTATTTTAAACATCGTGGCAAAGATACAGGGGTGGGAGTGACGTTGTTAGGGGATGGTGACATGGAAGTGTAAGGATGGGGGTGGGGCTAAAACAAACCACGAAGTCCATTCTACAGACGACAAGACACATCATCCACGCTTTAAAAAGAGATCTGCCTCACCTCTCTGTTGGATGTTGAGCTGCACGGCGGAGCGAACCGTGCCCAGTGGGCTGACCGCCTGGCATTCATACTGGCCCTCGTCATGGGGCGCCACGCGAGCGATCCTCAGCGTCCCCGTGGAGAGGACCAGATGGCGCCGGTCCTGGGGTAGGGGGCTGCCCCCCCGTGTCCAGGCGATGACAGGCTGAGGGTAGCCGCTGGCCTCACAGGGAAAGTCCACCGTGTGGCCCTCCAACACAGACTGGTCCTGGGGGGTCGTGGTGAACTGGGGGGTCGCTGGAGAACAGGGACCACATGAGGGTTAGATCATGTTCTCCCAACATACAGGCAAGACTCTAACCAGACAGAAACGTCAGTATCGTAAACAGCACACGTAAACAATTGAAACATACGGTTCTGCACTGAAGCAGGCGATACCGCGCGTGGGTTGTCTCATGTGTCCGTGCGTGTCTATTCAAAACCACCGGTCGAAACCACCCAGAAGATCACAAAGAGATGTACGCCGCCGTCTCTCAGCTCTCACTCCACGGAGTTACTCACCCTGTACGATGATGTACGCGGTGGCGTGGATGGTGTCCACGTTGTTGGAGGCAAAGCAGGTGTACTGCCCCCCGTCTGCCTGTACCACGTTTTGGATGAACAGCCCCCCGGACGGGGTGATGTTGATACGGGCGTCGCTGGGCAGGGGCGTGCGGTCCACCTTGGTCCAGGAGACCCGGGGCTGGGGTTGCCCTGTAGCGCTGCACTCCAGAGTGATACTCTCCCCAACCAACACCTCCGTATTCTGGGGCTGGATCACAAAACTGGGTCGTGCTGCGGGTGGGAGTTAGGGAGGAAGGGTGAGGGCGGAAGAAGAAAGAGCCAGCGTGGCTTTCCCATGAAGGGGGCAGGAGGCGAGCCAAAACGCTCTCAAAAATGTTGTCAAAGTTTGGAGAAAAAAAGAAATCCGATGGTGGGAGCTACGCATCACGCTAGCTGCAAGGACTTCAATGTAACTGATTTAGCCACATAGGCCAAGGTTTACATAATTCAGCCCATGAACTCAGACAAACTCTCTCCGCTACAGTGGGCTGGGAAACTGTAGGGAATTTTTACAGTCTGTCCACTCGCTTAGAATCTAAGAAACAGGAAACCATCAACAGCTGTCCTCAGAATAATTTCTGAGTGGGTTTGGCCTTGCAACCATCCGTCAATAGATGATGGCCCCCGGTCTTCCGGAGACAGCGCAGCTCATCTCTCGGGATGACAGTGGTGGTCAGGAGAAAAAAAAATGGTTATTGAGAGAAATGCATTTCTCATGGAATGTCGAATGATTAATGGCCTGAGGGCTTGTTGTGGCCTCTAAATTCTTTGACTTTTTGACCGAAACACCAACCCCACAGTCTGCTAAAACATGCTAATCGATCTTTCCCTGCCATTTCATACATCTGCATTGAACATAATGGTTCCCCTCAGTCTACTTCAATAGGTCCTGTTTGGGTACAACCAGTCCTATTTAAAGACAACGAGATCTGTTTGAATACAATGGGACCTGTGTGAATCACATTTGACTCGACAAGGCAAAACCGTGCGGTTGAAAGCTTGTAGTGACTACAACTGGCAAGTGTGGAGGGAAGACACTTAAAAAAAATGACATTCTTGTTACAGAAATGTGTTCCATAACGTGGGAGGGAGGCACTCACATGGAGCTCCAAAATATCTGAGCGTGACCTGGGAGGTCTTGACCTCTCCGGCCACGTTCTTGGCCATGCACTGGTACACGCCCTGGTCAGTCTCTCTAGTGTCCTGGATCATCAGGGTACCGTCTTCCAGCAGATTCAGCCGAGAGTCGTCATGCATGTTCAGGGCATTACTTGGGTGAGACACAACAGACACAGGAATGACGTTGAGTTAAGGTTTCTGTGCGTGTATTTTGGGAAAGGAGAGAGACTCCGGAATAAAAGTCGGTGTGTTCAGTGGAGAGCGGTACTCACTTGTTCCTGAGCCAGATGATCTGTGGCTTTGGGTTTCCCTCTGCCCTGCAAGTGAAGTACACAGTGTTCCCCGATGTTACGTCAACATCCTGGGGCTCCGACGTGATCCTGGGTACCTCTGCACGGAGGAGTATGAGAGGAGGATGAGTGGAGGATGAGAGGAGGATGACAGGAGGATGAGAGGAGGAAGGAATAAAGAAAGTTTGATGAGAACACAATCAATCAACCAGACTAGACGCATAAATACAGGACGTTTTCCTCTCAAGACGAGAGTCGTGTCTCTATTAATTGTTGGTTGATGTTAGTTGGGCCAGAGGAATGGGCTGGAGAGAGGACACTGTTCTCCATGCTAATGGGCCTGGTGACGGCCTCTCTGGTTAGGAACAGCAATGAAAACAGGGGCGCGAGCACATAAAACCACAAATCAACTCCTGTGAGGAAATAGTCTCACTGCCTGTTTTATGTGGAGAGCAGTTTAACTGTGTGCCTGACCTTAGGTGCTGGTGAACTCCAGGTGGTTGCCTACTTAGACAATCTGACCTCTCTGACAGGCCGGCGTTTTGAGGTACACACATACATCATACACACACACACACACCACACACCACACACCACACACCACACACCACACACCACACACCACACACACACACACACACACACACACACACACACACACACACACACACACACACACACACACACACACACACACACACACACCCCTTTGTCTACATGTAACAGACACCTTTAACAGAGAGAGCAAAGAATAGTTCTACCAGGCCAACAGCTCTGCTCTCTTCTAACACAGAAACCGTGCACACGGGACAGCCTAGGACAGAAATCTCTCTGCTCCGGGCCTCCAGGTCCCTCACTGCCAATGAGCCCAGCAGCTACAGTGCCATCAGACAGATGGGAAACAAGCCTCGCTATAATAGCGCAGCCCCTCTTCTGTCTCTTTCACCACCACCATTATACTAGAACAGCAGACCACATCAGCACTGGACACTAATTACACTATTACCCTTCACTGAAGGGACCCGCTCCTCCGCAGGCCCCAGACAGTGCAGGGAAGGAGGCCCGTGTGTAGCCGGTCCAGCGAGGAGGTGGTACTTCAACCCCAGTCCCTGTTGTTTTGACAGCTGCTCGGCCCGCTGCACACTGTTCCAGCATTTGTGGGGGGAAAGAACAGAGGAGAAGAGTAGG
>JACXGI010011106.1:0-17664 GCA_016801175.1 Esox masquinongy | reverse complement strand
TGTGTGTGTGTGTGTGTGTGTGTGTGTGTGTGTGTGTGTTTTCCGATGTGAGATCATGCGGTCTGTTATTCAGTGAGTTCGTAGAGTGTGTTTCATGTGTAACATGTTGTCTGACCGTGTCTCCGTGTGTCTCAAGGCACTGAACGGCTTCGTGTTGGTGGTCACGGCGGAGGGATATGTCTTCTACTCATCACCTACTGTTCAGGAGTACCTTGGCTTCCACCAGGTAAAGTAGGCCCTTTTTTCAAATCACCATATTCTTTTAAAAGGCCTTTTGACCCACATTGACTGACACATAGAGAGTGCAACCACATCATGCTCGTACCGTTTATCAATGTGTTATGTAATCGTTGCTAATGGGTTGTGGACTCCGTGTGAAAAGTTACCGTTCAAAGAAAGTGATGACAAAATGTTTATCTAATTCATTAGAGAAGTATTGTGTTTCGACAATACAGTGCAGGTAAAAAACTGTTATTGAAAGTCACGACTACTGTCGGTAACAGAAGCCCAGATGAATCTGTTTACAGTTAGCCTGTCATCTGCTGGCACCTGCCCACCAGGCTCCATGGCAACAGTCGAGCTCCTGAGGATGCAATGTTTACCTGTGTCTACTGCGCAAGCTGGATAATGTCATCAAATGTCAACTATAACAGCTCATATCAACTGGCTAGTCACTTACACCAGCATACTTAAGCTCTAGAGCAATGTCCATACTGTCACATTTGCTGGCCGGCTGATCTTGTCAGTCATTCTAATGGGACGCCAGGACTGTAAATATACTCTTTCAAAAAGCCTATCATCCCCATAGCATACAAGTAAAACACAACACACTAGTTAACTACAGTAGCAGGGCAGGTCTGACTCAGAGGTTCGTGGAGTTCAGTCTTAAATGCATTCGCCCTGGCCACCCTTCCCATCACATTCATTTTCTTACAAACCACATTTAAATAGACGTGTTTACAAGTCAGAAGTTCACCGGCAAACAAACACCAAACCCTTGTTCCGTGCACACACACACACACACACACACACACACACACACACACACATCATTCCCAGAGAGAAACCTCTACGATGCCAAGTAAGGAAGCCTTAGGGGGAAAATGGGAAAAGAGACAGACTCTTTAGTCTCACGAGCTCCTTGCTCTGCTCTCACAGTCAGAAATTTGTTCCCTGCATTTTTTTGCCGGGTAGCAATGAATGGGTTGCAGGGACGTGTGTGCCGGGAATACAGCGTGGCGTGACTGGTGCTCGGCGCGCCGGGCCCAGAAGCGCTGCTCGTCCTCCGCAGCACGCCGCATGAACCCAAAAATGGCCTCCACACAAACAAACACATTCTTATGAAGCCGGCCTGGGTCACAAGCCTGGAGACAGACAATACGCAGGCTCTGGTTAACGAGTTGCTGGTACATACACCACACACGCAAAACACACACCCAACACATATACACAGAGCCCTTTTGGAATTTTCAGGTGGGTTTTGCCTCTTCACCTGGCCTGCACTGCTCTTCAACAAGCAGCACGGCTCGGTGTAGTAGCTAACAGGCACTAACAGGGAATGTCATTTAGCCCACCAGGCCACCAGGGGGCAGCAAGAGGTTCCACTAGAGGCATTTGGACATGACTGACGTGCCCGGTGCCTACTGAAATACACTGTGGTCTTTATACTTCCTCTGATTCCTGTTTTGGTCCACTGTAGTCAGACGTGGTCCACCAGAGTGTGTTTGAGCTGATCCACACAGACGACAGGGCCTTGTTCCGACGACAGCTCCACTTCGCCCTCAACCCCAACCAGCTTGATACAGAGCCAGGAACAACTGACGGTGGGTGGCTTGGAGTTGGATTAGTACGTCTTGTCGGTAGGCTATGTTACTGTGCTAGGCTATTCAACATCTACGTGGATGAAAACGCGACCGACGGGGTGGAGATTTACAGTGGTGTTCAACTGCCTACGCCAACGTTTTTGGAGAGATTTTATATTACTTATATTTATTGAGAACTGAATACACTGTATGACACTAACCGATTCTGGGTGTGTGGTACCTGTGTGTGTTGTAGGTCTGCAGCCAACCAACAGCAGTGACATCACCAGCAACATAGTGACCTATGACCCACAGCACATTCCCCCTGAGAACTCCTCTTTCCTGGAGAGAAGCTTCGTCTGTCGCTTCCGCTGTCTCCTTGACAACTCCTCCGGCTTCCTGGTAAATATCAGTTTGTGTAGCCCAGCAACCGGGTGTTGGATCTGTGTAGTTGTATGGCTTATAATGAATATACTAATCTGCTGCAAAACCAACTACCTTGGGAATAATAAAGTGTTCCATTACTACAGGTAATAGATTGTTCTTGCTTTGGGCCTATTACTACGACTACCACTACTGATATTACTACTACAACATCTACTACTACTATTAGTAGTACTACCACCATCACTACTTTTGATACCACTAATTATAATACTACTTCCAATACTACTAATAGTGCCAACACTAATACTATTACTACTAGTGCTTCTTCTGCCTCTACAAGTATTACTACAAGTAACACTACTGTTACTACTTCTAGTACTATCACCACTACTATAGCTACTTGTAGTATTGCTAATAGTACTACTAGCTGTCACCCGTCAACTGTCCATACATCCCGAAGCTCTTATCTATGTTCCTCTCTGTCTTCAATTCCAGGCCTTGAACTTTCAAGGACGTCTGAAGTATCTCCATGGCCAGAACAAGGTATCAGACGATGGGACGATGGACCACCCCCAGCTGGCCCTGTTTGTTGTGGCTAGCCCCCTCCAGACCCCCTCCATCCTGGAGATCAGGACCAAGACACTCCTATTCCAGACCAAACACAAGCTGGACTTCACTCCCATGGGTGTCGACGCCAGGTAACTCTTAAGTCCTGGCACCTATAGGTCATGAAAGGTCATAGAACAACCACTTCTTTCATTCCATGCCATGTATGTGAGGACCCTGCTCCCTTGACAAATGCTTATTAAGTGGAAAAAAAAGCAGTAGAGCATTTGTTATGGTTTATACGTGAAACATCGAGACAAGCTGTAACCACTAACTTTTTAAGTTGAGACCAAAACCAAGGAGGAGGATTATTAAGCCTGAACGTAATGTGTGCTATGTCTCAGAGGAAAGGTGGTCCTGGGCTACAGTGAGATCGAGCTGTGCATGAGAGGCTCTGGCTATCAGTTCATTCACGCTGCGGACATGATGTACTGTGCCGACAACCACGTCAGAAGTAAGTCACGTGCAGAGCCTGTGGTCTGGTGTTACTCTCCAGGCTTAGAAACACATCACCACCTTCCCCACCAGAGACTGGATTAAAATCACCGCTCCAACCCTGTGTTTTCCACCCATCCAGATCCCCTGTCATTCAGTAACCGACAAAATAGCCCAAAAGTTATCTTTAGGCTTCCATGCAGAGCCACTTACAGTAGTGAGCGCACGTATTTCCATGTTTGTATCTTTTTTTGTGCTGAAGAACTCTAATCATGTCTCCAAATCAATATTGTAAAATAAAAAACATACAAACAAATGAAGACATTTGTTATCCATCTGCTGTGTCAACCTGTTGACAGTGTTTGTGTGTCCGTGTGTCCCTGTTCAGTGATAAAGACAGGTGAGAGTGGACTGACTGTCTTCAGGCTCCTGACCAAGAACAGTGTGTGGGTCTGGGTCCAGGCCAACGCCAGGCTGGTCTACAAGGGAGGGAGACCCGACTTCATCGTGGCCAGACAGAGACCGTTATCGTAAGTCGACCCGTCACTCAGAGATAACTCCGTGCTGCTGGGCTATGCTTTATTCTGCTCCGTTTGCTATGATCTATATTATTTTGCTTCGTCACATGCTTTTCGATGTCATTCTAGTCCATTGTACTCTAACCGTCCTCCTCTTGTCACTTTAGAAATGAAGAGGGTGAAGAGCAGCTTCGTCTAAGGAGGCTCCAGCTGCCGTTTAATTTCGCCACTGGGGAGGCGGTCCTCTACGAGGTGGGCCCCTGCGTGGACGTGGCTGACGTCCCAAGCCAGAGCAAGGCCCCTAAGATCAGGAAGATGGTTGAGGAAATGTCCCTGGATCCAAATTCCCTGCTGGGCTCCATGCTAAAACAGGACCAGGCCATGTACATGCAGGTAAATGACATGGCATTGTTTGATCATAAAATATAGCAGGTTAAACAAAATACACGTGAAAATCTGATCTGCCCTAAAGATAGGTCATGTGTTTGTACTTTCGCGCAGCCAAGCCCCATCGAGCCTCCAAACCCCTTGGAGCTGTGCTCCTGGGAAGACCAGGCCTTCAGAGACAGCCATGCTCTTGCCAGTGTGCCCGTTGACGCCTGGCAGAACCAGCACCCTTCCATGCCCAAGCCTGGGGCCGGCGTCAAGGAGGAGGCCACCGTCCAGGACATGATGGAAACCCTACAGCAGATCATCGGAGACAACAGTCTGTGTTCCAGGTTAGACCTGAAATGAGATTAACTGTTTGCATTTTGTTGTGTTATAGACTTCATTTATAATTCATTCAAATGCTTTGCCGTCATTGCACACACAGTATCCCACAATAGCAAAGAGACAATCAGTGATTTCAAATATTTGCCAATTTAATTAATATAAAAGTGGAAAAATCTCATGTACCGATGTATTCAGATCCTTTTCCATGACACTCCAGATTGAGCTCAGATGCATCCTGTGTCCTTTGGTCATCCTCCAGATGTCTCTAGAACCTGATTGGTCCACCTTTGGAAAATTCAGTTGATTGGACATCATTTTAAAGGCACACACTGCCTATAAAAGATGTCACAATTCACAGTCCTTGTCAGAGCACTGTGAACTGTGGGTCTTTGAGATAGAATGGTGTCGAGGCATTGATCTAAAAACGATTAGATTATAACAAAAAAATTGAACAAATATAAAAAAACAAGAAAAAATGTATGTAACTTCAATTGTTTACTGTATATTACTAACCTGTTACCAAAAATGTTGGGACGCTGCGTGAAATGCAAATAAAAACAGAATGCAATGATGTGCAAATCATGTATCCCAAAATTAAATTGAAAATAGTACAAAGAAAACATCAAATGTTAAAACTGAGAGATTGTTTTTTTTTTTTTGGGAAAAATACATGCCTATTTTTAATTTGATGCCAGCAACACATTTCAAAAAACAGGGTCATGTTTACCACTGTGTTGCATCACCTCTTCTTTTAACAATACTCTGTAAGCGTTTGGGAACTGAGTAGATCAATTGCTGTAGTTTAAAAAAACGAAATGTTTTTCCATTCTTGCTTGATATAGGATTTCAGCTGCTCAACAGTTCGGGGTCTTTTTTGTCGTATTTTCGTTTCGAAATACAACAAATATATTTTTCAAGAAACACTAAAAAAATTTCAGTTTCTACATTTGATATGTTGTCTTTGTACTATAGAATTTGCTATTGAATATAGGTTTTAAATTATTTGCACGTCATTGCATTCTGTTTTTCTTTACATTTTTCACAGCATCTCAAATTTTTGGGGAAACGGGGTTGTATTAATTGGTTTCTTTGAAGCATGTTGCTTTTATTTCTACCTGGTATAAAATATGCTGTACATTTAAAGTTTGATTTCATTGTGTTGAAGCCTTGATGTGGACCCGACTGAACTGAAAGACTGGGAAAACACTTTGCTAAAGATGAACAGTAGCAACTGTGAGATGTCTGAGGACCTTGACGACATCCTCAACCACGACATCCTGACCTACGTGGAGGAACAACTCTTGAAGGAGAATGGAGGACTCAAGATGGACTCCCTGCTGGGGTGCGCCACCATCGACAGCCCCCTCCTGGATGGACACGAGTCTCTTGCGAACATGCACCTGGGGAATAGTATGTCTGGTGGAAAGGACTTCAGCTGGGTCGTCGATGCACAGGAAACCCAGTTTGTCGGTATGGGAGAGGTGGAAGGGCGGAGTTTGGCCGAGACAGGGGGTAACATGCTGGGCATGATGAAGCTGACACACATGGGCCCTCAGATGGGACTGAATGGCCCTGTTTTCCAGCAACCCTCCACAGACAACAACTTTGCCCAACCTCTTGTGAATAACCTGGTCCAGCAAAGCAACGCCAACCCCCTAACATTCAACCCAGCCCTGGTGAGTTCCTGTTCCCAGGTCCGGCAGAACCAAGTGCAAAGTACACAACAAGGCCTTCAGACTCTGGCGAGCCCTGGTAATGGTGTGGCGTCCTGTTTGATGACCCAACAAATTCAGTCAGGCCCTCAGGGCTCTGCCACTCACAACCCCAGATCCACTGCTCTTCCAAACCAGGGCCAGCTGCAGAGGCTGGGCATGACTGATCAGCTAATGAGTTCCATAATCCAACCAAATCTCTTTGCGGTCCCTGATCAGGAAACCCAGTGGATGCCCTTGCCCTCCACCATGGCCAACTCCACCATGGTCATAGACGAACTTTTGGACACCTTTGCTCAGAATATTTCAAATCATCAACAAGAGAACGTCATTCTAGATCCCAACCCGTCGAGCTGCCTACAAGGACACAGTGTAAATCAGAATAGTCTACATCAGAACAGTCTACATCAGAGGCAGTCTTGGCAGCAGCATCAACAGCTGCCCACAACGTTGCTTCAACAAAACGGACACAGACATAATGTCATGGCCAGCTGTTACAACACCCAGGTGTCTGACTTCCAAAGAGCTCCCCAACTCCCCATCCCTGGGCCCCCGGCCCAGCACTCTCAGGCACAGAACAGCAGCAGAGCCCAAACACAAACATCAGGCCTCTACAGGCCTCAAAAGACGTCTGACATGGGGGTGTCATACCCTCCGCGGGCCCACGGGGAGCAACTTGCCGCCTCATCTGTCATCCCCTCCAACAGCTGCATGTTCAGCAACACCCACCCCCCCTCGGCTCCCATCAACGCGGCCCATTTCACTCCCAACCCAGCTCTGGGGTCCATGGTCCCGTCCTCCGGCCAGAGGGCCAACGCACCCTTGCAAGACCAGAGCCCCTCCCAGGCCTCCTGTTACTTCCAGAGGAGCACCAGCGGGCCCATTTTGGGGACCTCAGCGATCCCGCAGGACGACAACATCGTCAGCCCTCTGTCCTGTCAGATGGGTCCTGTTTTAAACCCGGGGGGCCTCACGGTGGACAGTCGGCTGGTCCAGCAGCAGTACCTCAACTGCAACGGGCAGCAGACACAGGTAATCATTTCGTCTGATTGTTCTAACTTTAGTTTTTTTTGCAACAGTATAGGGTTTTACTCAAGTTTGAAGATCTTCTTTGTGCAATTGTTGATGGTTTCTTGTCCAGTGAGGATTTTAAATGCGGCCAAACAACCACAGTGTGTTATGGGTTGCATGTGATCCATAATTCTCTTGTCTTTCTGTTCTGCTTTTTTCTAATTGGTCCATAATGCCCCTCCCAGATCCCTAACCATCCATTGGTGGAGGATGAATCGTTCCAGTTCCCACCCCTTCCCAATGGAACCGCATACTTCTCAGAGAACAATCAAACCAACTGTTGTGACTTCTAGAAGGTTCAAAGAACTAGGAAGAACCCACCTTTTCCCACGTTTTTCCGCAGCTGGGTGTATGTTTTCTGGAGACACTGACGAGTAGCCCTCGTCGCTAAACAATCATACGGACCCAGACAGATTGACATTTTTCTCTTCTCTGCAGCTCAAATCCTGCGGTAGGTTTGGATATGATACCTCCGGGGGGAAAACTCAGGCGTTAGGACCAGAGGGCTGTGTGGCTTCTTCTTCTGCAACCAGACTGACTTTCCCTCTAGCTGCTCCTTGATGTACTTTCCCCTCAGGTGTTTCCAAAAATGGCACCGTGTCCCTTATTTAGTGCACTACTTTTGAGGGGGGACAAAGTGGGCTACTTTGGACCTGTGTGGTGGAAAGACAGGACATTTCAACAGAACATATTTATTTGTTGATTTAAATCATATCCCCCACCAACCCAACCCAACCCAACTCAAACCAGCCTTACCCAATCCAACTCAACCCAACCCACACCCCAGTGTAGCGTGCCTCACTGTGCCTTCTGATGTTTAAGAATTGCCAGAAAAGTTTTCGGAAACGACAGACAAAAGGAGATGAAGTAAGCAGTAGGAGAAAGAAGAAAGTAAGATACGATGAATGAGATTCCTGGGATTACTTTTTAGGTTTTACTTAGATTTTTATCCCTAAATGTAAAGGTATAGGAATATATAGGATCGAGGCAAATTTCAAATGGACCAATGTGATAATTTATGCCAGACTAACCTAGAAAATGTATGACCTTTTTGGAAAATGCTAAATATGATAGTATGTATCATGCATTTTTACCTGGTAACCAAGCTAATTAGAACCGTAAAAAAAGTACATTTGCATCAAATCTGTGTTACATTAAAGCTGCCAATATACCATGATTGCTGGCTGTTCTTATGCACAATGCAAAGCAGAGCGACTGTAGTCCATCCTTGGTCCTGGTATATTTATCATAAACTACAAACCGCTGAGGTGCCTTACTGCTGTTATATACCATTTACAAATGCAATAAGCAGTAAAAAATATTTTTTGTCATCCCTGTGGTATACAGTCTCACATACCACAGATTTTAGTCAGTTATCATCCGGAACCCAATCTACTGTAAAACAATATAAACTGTATTAAACATATATTATTAAATTGCATGTTTTTCTTAATAGCAAAAAGCTATTCCCCAGGAATCATGATGCTTCAATGGCCCGAATGAAAGTATAGTAAATAGTGTAAAGGTTTGTTTTTATAAAAACAAGTTTCCTCTGGATGACCGTTGAGACTTTCATCCCAGGTTGTGTTTCATTTGGACATATCCTGTAATCACAGCAAGATATGTTAATCAGAATGTAATGACAACAACAAAAATGCATTTATTTACTCAGCTTTGTTTTGTTTAAAAAAACGTATTTTATATTTTTATAAGCATTTAATCAAAACTATGAATATGTAATTGAGCCAGTTTTGTATTTTCTGTTACTTTGTGAAGTGTTTCTCTGCTCCTATGGTTTTTATTTGTTTCTATTGTGCTTCTATCAATAGACAACACCCAGGAAGAGAGGTGCCTTTGGTAGAGAAGACTTGCATAAATGCATAATTTAGTTTGTGACTTATTTGCGTTAGTATGCGGAAGAAAACAGAAATCAACCAATCATTGAAAAGCTACTCATCACCAATCAGTTTTAAAAGGGCAAGTAGAATCACTTTGCTTCCCTATGGTCTTTGTGGAAATATCTTTCACTTTAACTGATTTATTAATTTATTAATTGTATAAATATACCCTACAAGGAAGTAATAGAGTAATATTTGGCAGCTACAGTTTCAGAATGATCAGTGATCTAATTCAATGTAGGTTATTCAAGGTTTTTTACAACTGCATGTACACAGCCAGGCCCGGTTCAGATTTATTTTCACTAATTGAGCTTTTGACCAATTGCATCACTTGTTTTCACATAAGGTGTTCTCAACAGTAATCTCATTGGACAAAATACCATATTGACTGTGGCTAAATGGGCAGCCCTCTTATGATAGCAAAAATGCTAATACCGCTAATTGGTCTTTTGGCCAACCACGTCAGATCTTTTACAAAATTATGATGATTGGTCAAAAGACCAACTTTTTATGGAAAAAAAAATTATGATAACACATAGACAATGGATGGGAAACGCTTTAAAAAGTGATATTATTGGTGTATGTAGCATACACATACGACTTCTGTTGACTTTATTTAGCCAGTTGCGTAATGAGGAGTATTGATACGCAGCCCAATTCAGATTTTTTTTGACGTATCAGATCAGTTCTGAAAAAGATCTAAGGTGAAAATTTCAGATATGATAGGTGAAAACACCAATTATAGGAAATCTGAACTGGGCTGCATGTGGAAACACCAGCTTAGATTAAACTGCTTTATTTACCCAAGTGCCTTCAACTTTTTTTTCCAATATAATGGCTTTGTGGAATGAATGTCCACAGTTCAAATTGAAATGTAGTCAGTATACGCAACATCCCATAATACAGAACCTGTAATGAACCCCATGAATGCTGTGTGGTGTGTTGACAGTAGGCTATAGTATTCAATGTTCCCATCTCTGTGCCCCTGCACAGTGAAAGCACTATTACCAGCTACTGGACTTGGTTTCATTGTGTTGTCATATTATGCTACAAGCAGGCCAAGGCTTCTCTCTATATGCAGTGTCATTTTATTGTGTATATATTATTTTTCATTTATATATTTCAATGTCTCGTGGCCTTTATAAGACTCACACTTATACACTATTTTATACGTTTTCTGCACACAGAACAGTTAAGTCTGTAAAACCTTTGTTCGGCTGTTCCTCAGAACAGTATATATATGTATATGTATGTATGTATATTTATATATATATATATATGTATATATATATGTGTGTGTGTATATATATATATGTATATATATATGTATGTATATATATGTGTGTGTGTGTGTGTGTGTGTGTGTGTATGTGTGTGTGTGTGTGTGTGTGTGTGTGTGTGTATATATATATGTATATGTATTATGTGTGTGTGTATGAATAAATATACCCTTATGCTTTTGTTGTTCGTTCTGCCTCTGACAATGTATCAGCTGTGGCACGTATCAATTGTTATTCTTCATCTCCACATGATTAAAAGAGGTTGTTAATGACCACACACAGGTGTGTCTGTTCTAAATCACCTAAAATGTACCAGCGATTTGTTCTGTTAAGATTTAGGTTGTTATCTTTTTGTGTTATTAACGTATGTTTGGTAGGACAGGTGTAAAATGACGAGCTAGTTTACCCCTGCAACTTCACTTCTTAAAACATTCATACAGTATCCATTGTGGCCACCAGAGGGTGCGAACTCACTCAGCATTGCCAAATGATTGACATTGATATCCTCCGCAGCGGGGAGACCATGGTAGACAAGCGACTCCAGGGTTCCATTCGGGGTATTTTGGACTAAGGACTTTGCTGGCCGACGTCAGCTACTGATTACCCTCAAATATATTTTATGCTAGTGTTGGTCATACAGTTCCATAGTCCATTAGTGTGTGTGTGCTCTGACTGCTGTAAGCTAATTTTTAAGCAAATTATCAAATTGGATTGAAATTGGAAATGTGTTTTTCGTGCTATTTAACATTAACTTTTTTATCTTTAGATCTGGTTAGCTAAAATTTTAAATAATATTTTGAGAGTCAAAAAGAGAATGTCAGAAGAAATGTTTTCCACCGCTACCATATACAGTAGATGTTAACATAACTGCCTGCCAACTATACATTTTTGGCAATTTTTTTGCAGTAACCTGGAGGGCCTTTGGGCGCGCCCCGGGTCTCTGGTCCGCGCGCCCCCACTTTTGCGTTTGATCGTTGCGCGCTATTGGACAAATCAGTGCTGGTTGCACTAAGCTAATAGCTGGTTGCCCAGTCAGTCCGATCCGCGGAGGGGGGTTGTGGGCTCAGGTTGAGAGCGCGCTTCAGCTGCTCGTGCCACAAGAGGAGATTTGCGAAGATGCATTAGCGAAAAAGCCACAACGTATTTCAATGTCGTCATGATTTACCAATTCGATTTATTTTTTTACAAATGTTAACTTTGTATCAGAACTAAGAGTGACCTGGACTCAAATTCTGTCTTTGGTTTAGCTTCTTGCCATTTCTATAATCTTTGTCAGTATTTTACTTAAACGCTTTGGTTAATTATTTGCATTGGCTGACAGATACAGGTAAACACAATTGATGTAGAACACTACTCAGAACTTACGTATTACCCGTGCCTTGCTTGACCCTTCAAAACAATGTCATTTTCGTATGTATAAGACGTCGTTTTCCGTCTGGACAATATTTTGGTGTTGTTGTGGCATGAGGAGATATTAGACCATCGTTACAGAGTTTAAGTCGGGTGGGCATTGAATTATTCGGCTACAGCGCAAAGTCTAGTTGAGCGGTGCGATGTATGCTGGACGGAAAAGGAGAAAACCGGTGCAAAGAGGGTAAGTTACAATGTTTTGAATGTAGCGTTGGTTATTTGCGTAATAAAGCGAATGTCTAAGTGTTATGTTTTATCTGGTCATTTATAATTATTTGAAACAATACTATTTGATATGACAAAAGTTATGATCCATCGAAATACAGGGGATGCATATATTTATGAAGTATTCCTTCTTGGTGCCTACAGTTTTTAAAATACCCAGCCATAGTCAACATTGAACAGTATGCTTCCATCCTATTATATGTTGTCAGAATATTGATGTATGCTACTGACTGCTCCTGAATGAAATAACCTCTCCTGACATGATACGTAAATGTGACTTATATTAATGAGGTCACAGCGATGAAATGATGTTAAATTCATACGGAGAGATGATTGAAATTATGAGTGCATTATAACCCTAACCAGTGCTGTAGGCACCGGTGCAAGAGGACAGTGTTCCCATAGGCATGCTGTATTTATTTTCGTTTCAGTATTTGTCATAGTTCACTGCCTTCTCTGTATCGCGTTAAAGGTTTAAGGAGTGGTGAAGGGACTGTTTCTAGTTCTATTTTCTTCGAAATGTAAAATGCTGTTATTGTTTATTCATAAGTAGTTAAACGAGTTAAAATCATGTAATAAATTAACAAAAATAATAGATGATATATTATACGTCCTTTTAGATTAATAACATTGAAATATTATAAATTATTATAATTATAATTAAATCGTAATATGATTATTCTATGATTTATCATTTAGCATCGAAGTGAAAGACCAAAAGTTAGTACTAAGTTGCACTATGTGCACAGTTAAACTTCTTATCAACATTGAGAGAATTGGCCTACTGGTTTCATCATAATGTCCACTATGACTGCTGTACCCCATGACTCCTGTAAACCTCATGTCTTTCCTCCTGCTCAGGGCCAAACAGGCTGCTCCTTCTGAAGGGACCAAGTCCAACCCATCTAAGCGCCACCGGGACAGACTGAACTCTGAGTTGGACCGACTGGCCAGTCTACTGCCCTTTCCAGAAGAGGTCACGTCAAGCTTGGATAAACTCTCTATCTTGAGGCTCAGTGTGAGCTACCTGAGGACCAAGAACTTCTTCTCAGGTGAGTGAGTGCATTTGTGTGTGTGTGCACATTCAAGGGTGTAATGGTCATTCAGAGAGATAATGGTATTTGGATGCAGGTGGTATTTGGATGCAGGTGTAACAACTGGATGCTGTTGGTTTCTGGCGTTGTGTCTACTATTTTTTTCAGGCTGTGTTTACTATTTTTTTTCAGGCATTGTGTCTACTACTTTTTTTCAGGCATTGTGTCTACTATTTTTTTTCAGGCATTGTGTCTACTTTTTTTTTTTCAGGCATTGTGTCTCATACCTTTGGATTTCCACTGTAGTTTCTGCAGTTGTTATCTTTTAAAGGAAAAGAATGTAGTCTAATGTGAAATCGGCAGTCTTTTTCGCAACGTAAAGGTGATGCAGAGCCATCCAAGACACATTTTTATCCACTTTCAGTATGGGATTTTCCACGGCAGAATCGCACTTTTGCCGTCCAACCTGTGTCCCAGAACGAGGCTGCAGTGCAGTCCATGAGCTCTGCTGGTGACGCTTCATAAATAATTGAAAGGAAATGAGCGTACATTTTTTATGAAATGGATTGAGGAAAATGTTTGTTTTAGACATTAGATTTTAAAATGTCTGTTGAGGTGATGGGGAAGGAAACAGTGGGCATCAGGTCTGCTGTGGGGAACAGATGTGTTGGAGGGACTGCGCAAGTAATGGGTCCTACACTCCTTAGATTAAAGCTAAGGAGTGAGGAGGACAGTGCAGGGTAAGACTGCCTAGGGAAGTATGTATCTACAGGGCACAACAGAACAAAGCAACAGTGTTGTGGCAGAGGTTTCACTCCAAAGACTGATGGACCCTACCAGCCAAGTTTGATGAAAACCATGGTACTGTATCTTCTGAATAAACAATTAGCATCGGGTAACTGTTCTGGGACATGTTCTGGTTAATGTTATGGTAGAGCTTCTGGTAACTGTTCTGGGACAGGTTCTGGTTAATGTTATGGTAGAGCTTCTGGTAACTGTTTTGGTACAGGCTCTGGTGACTGTTCTGGTACAGCTTCTGGTAAATGTTCTGGTACAGCTTCAGGTAAATGTTCTGGTACACCTTCTGGTAAATGTTCTGGTACAGCTTCAGGTAAATGTTCTTGTACAGCTTCTGGTAAATGTTCTGGTACAGCTTCAGGTAAATGTTCTGGTACAGCTTCTGGTAAATGTTCTGGTATAGCGTTTGGCAACTGTTCTGGTACAGCTCTGAACCAGAAGAAAACAAAGAGAATGAGAAGGAGACAAGGAAAATAGGAGAGAAGGAGATGAGGAAACAGAGGACAGAAAGAAAAGGGGAGACAAGGAAAGAGCAGAGAATGATGAGAGAAGATGGGGAAAGAGGGGAACATAAATGAAAGGATATGTAATGAGGTAAGATGTGTCCTGAGCTCCTACATTATTATCCACAATACAAAGATGTATAAACTCTCAGTACTGAGTCACTTTGATTAAAGCCTAATGACATGTTTTCAGTCTAATTATGTATAATGTTGCACTATAGATCAACACTAGATTATATGCTTAAATGTGTTATTTGCAATGTATCAGAAGAAACATAGAGGATGTTACACTTCAAATAAAATAAAAAATCTACAAACATGTTGAATAAATCATGTCTAGACACAAAATACACCATTAACAGAAAAATAACCCCATTCCTCCCACATGGATAAGCCACTATAGATGAATGTACAGTATATCCTTGGCTACACATACTTGTCAGTGAACAGTTTATTATGTGTAAATAGTCCAAGGGCTATTTGATCTCTGGGGATTAGAGTAGTTATGTTATTTTTTATAGACTTAGTGAATCACGTGTGTTATTTTTTATTGCCGCTTAGCAACATGCCTGTCTAATCCAGATAGCTCTTTAGATTCAACTGGCAACTAATATGTTATCAAAGCATTTCTGTTGTGCAGTAGGAGTACCAAGGATTCTGGGTAATGGAATGTGACCCAGCTTTGTTTAATATCAATATTAATAGAGTTTGTGGCCGGGAATGGCGCAACATAAGCCTGTAATATTGTATGCCATACTGTATAGCAGATTAGCCACCACTTTTATTCTAAAGAATTTGCAGTCCTGAGTGCATATATTTTATGTGCGGGTGGTCTCAAGAATTATACTCACTGTCCTGGCGTCAGAAGGGCTATGCACTACTAGAAGAATTACAGCGAGCCAAACGAAATATATGTTCTATGGTTTTAAAACATTTGTCTAGAAATGCTAGTGAAGCTGCAGTGCTAGCCTCACAGAGCTGTTGAGAGAGAAAGGGGTTAGAGAGTGGAGAAACAGATGGAGAGAAGAGTTTGAAGAGAGAAACAAAGAGAGAATAGAGAGAAGAGAGAGACAGAGAGGTTGGGTGTGAGGTTATGTCTAAGATAGGGAAAGAAACAGCTGAACTGCGAAGGCAGTCTTATTCAGTTTTCTTTTCATAATGTAATTTTTAAGATTTAACATGCCCAGCTAAATGGTTTCCAGATGCACGTCGTACCCTGGGTCTTTTAAATCGCGACATCCGTTTACTATATCACAGTAACAGTGACGTAACTTCTAAAGTCAAACAGGGTTTCATTCCCTCCAACGTTATTACATAAGGCATTACAATAGCAGAGTGTGAACTGTGGTTTCTGTTATAAGATGCTGAATGTGGCACCGCCTATACTTAATGCAGGTCCCAGCTTTAAAACAACACTGTGTGGAGACCAGTTTACAACAAGATGTTAACACACTCGAACGTGCAGTCTAGTAGCATGGCATCATAAAATGGACATGTCTCAGATAGAATTGGGCTCACGTCATGCCTGTAACTCCTTTAAAAAGCTACATACCGATTGCCGCTTGGCTGCCGGGTCTTTGATCGTAGTCTTGGCAGTTCTGTCTTGATTTTACCGGTCTGGAACGGGGTACTAGGCACTGCACAGGGCTTCTAAATGTGTTGTTTCGACAGATGATGTGGCGGATGCAGGATCATATGGAATGGATAGTGTCCATGAGGTTTAAAAAGCCTTTTGACTATAATTCTTTCCACTTTTATTATGTCAGACTTCATTTTTCTTTTATTCTTTTTTTATAGACCCCTGCGTATCTGTTTAATATATATCTCCATAATAACTCACAATAACTGTTGCAACTGAATTATTTGACTGCTGTAGTAGGCTCAAATTAAGAACATAATGATAATATGATTATCAGCTAAGCTGTTGTTTGTTTTAGAAGCGGTGGTACAGGGCAACCTGATATGTACATTTGCGGTGTGACCTCAACTTGCTTTTCATTTTTGTTTTCTATTTAAAGAGAGAGAAAAAATACAACACACTTATTCCACATTTTCTGTCCTCTCTAACTTGAGGAGATTACAGTGGTAGTATTGTTGCTGTGTTTCCTATTTACCTGGGGCCTTCGCACTAACCCTGTCAGGCCAGGCTCCATCCGTCTTCTGTCTGAATTTGATTTAATGGAGTGTATATCCACAATTCCTCCATTGATTCCTTTGTAGAACTCTCAACACAAACCGTTTCTCTGGTCATTACTTTCTCAGAGGCTGTATTTTCCAATTAACATGGGCTATAAATGTGTCTGTCTTTATAGAGCTTATGAAACAACCTTTGAGTTCATCTACAAGGCAAACTAAACCTCAACAGTCAAGCCATTGTAGAAGGTCTGTTGTCTGGTGGCTTTATTTTGAATAGACTTTTACATCCGTCGTTAGATTGTGCTGATTCTCAACCATGATAGTTCCAGATGATTTGGCAAATTAAATCTTTTTTTTTTTAATTAATGAATTGGTTACAAAGTAAATACAAATGGGTGAGAAAAAACTAACAATGGAACCTAAATAGGAAGTTCAGTTCCTGGGCAGAAATACCAAAGAAATGTTTTTTCAAAATGTACAATTTATTAATATTTTTCGCAATGATCTGTTGTGAACTTTTGAACTTATGGAGAAAGCTGCGCATCAGAATCAAAACTTATAGACACAAAAGGGCCAGTCTTGGGCCTCAGAGTCAAGGTAGCCGGCCAGCTATGAAGACGTTGGTCTTTAAAGTTCACGTTGGTGTAACTATGAAAATGTACATCAAGATTAACTGACTTGTTTTCTCCTGGTTCAGCCTCTTGCCCAGTGATATTAGAGAACGGTGAAGAGTGGGAGTGAAATTAGGTAAAAGCCTTCATCTGCATATTCAATAGATGAAGAATTAGTAGACTCTGTCTCTTTTTCTTTCTGCTTCTCTCACTCAATCTTTCCCTTTTTCTCTCTCTTACATTCATCTTTCTCTCTGTCTCTCCCTCTCTCTCTGACTGTCAGTTTATCTCTGTTGCTCAGTCTCTTTCTCTGTCTCTGTGTCTCTGTATCACTCACATTCCCTGTCTCTATGTTTCTCTCTGTCTCTCTGTTACCACATCCCTACTACAAGCTTTTCTTCATTTCTGGATGATGTGAATGGTATGTCCGATACCATGTAATGCATTGCAGTGCCTGTCATTCATGTTCTGTGTGTGTGTGTGTGTGTGTGTGTGTGTGTGTGTGTGTGTGTGTGTGTGTGTGT
>JACXGI010011105.1:0-25842 GCA_016801175.1 Esox masquinongy | reverse complement strand
AAACTTCAGCCGGGCTTGGATGTTTTTCTTTGTAAGAAAAGGCTTCCGTCTTGCCACCCTACCCCATAGCCCATTCATATGAAGAATACGGGAGATTGTTGTCACATGTAGCACACAGCCAGTACTTGCCAGAAATTCCTGCAGTTCCTTTAATGTTGCTGTAGGCCTCTTGGAAGCCTTCCTGACCAGTTTTCTTCTCATCTTTTCATCAATTTTGGAGGGACATCCAGTTGTTGGTAATGTCTCTATTGTGCCATATTTTCTCCACTTGATGATGACTGTCTTCACTGTGTTCCATGGTATATCTAATGCTTTGGAAGTTCTTTTGTACCCTTCTCCTGACTGATATCTTTCAACAATGAGATCCCTCTGATGCTTTGGAAGCTCTCTGTGGACCATGGCTTTTGCTCTGAGATGCAACTAAGAAAATGTCAGGAAAACCCTACTAGAACAGCTGAACTTTATTTGTGATTAATCAGAGTCACTTTAAATGGATGGCAGGTGTGTAATGACTTCTATTTAACATGAGTTTGAATGTGATTGGTTAATTCTGAACACAGCCACATCCCCAGTTATAAGAGGGTGTGCACACTTATGCAACCAGGTGATTGTATGGTTTTTATTTTTCATTTTCCCCCCTCGAAGATTTCAGTTTGTTTTTCAATTGAATTGTTCACATTATAGGTCACATTAAGAGTGGAAAATGTTCTGACATGATTTATCTTTGTCTCATTCTTTTACATCACAAAACCATGGCATTTTAACAGGGGTGTGTAGACTTTTTATATCCACTGTATATGATCTTTGTATGACTTCTTTGTCCTCCTTATACTAGTGGGGGCTGTATGCCTAGCAGTAGTGGGGTTTGTTTTAATTTTGAATTAAAATGTTCAGAACCCGTTCTGAAGACAGGTTGGTGCGACAGTATTCAGTAGAATTGATAGGCAGAGCTAGGGTGAATAAAGTACCTAATATAAGGCCTGTTTTTTCCTGATTTCTTTAAAACTACGACACACAGCTCTGATTTGAGGTGTAATATTAATATACTTGCCTCCACCCAGAAATTTTTTTTAATCTTCATCTGTTCACTCTACTTTAGAGGACATGTCATGGATGCCAGCAGAGACGCTGGCAGAAGGCCCTACCCCAGAAGCTCGGATTGGACACACAGCAACCTACGATCCCGATTCCAAAAAAATCTTTGTGTTTGGGGGTTCTAAAAACAACAAGTGGTTCAATGATGTTCACATCCTGGATACACAAAGCTGGAGGTGGAGCATGGTGGAGGTGACAGACAACACAAGCCAACACGTTTGTTTTTATATCTGTGGGGTGCTGGGACCTAACCCAGAACTCAGTGTTGCCTTTTCCTTAGTGCTAACCCTTTAACCAAACCTTAACCTCAATAACTTCGCCTTAATGCAACCTAGCCATAACACCTAACTGGAAATACAGTATAACTTGTGATTTACCGTAATCCTTGCGCCAAAACTGGAAATTGTATTTTCTCTAGTGGGAACCTTGCCAAAAACTTACAGGGAGCCATTTCTCAGATTTTACTACCTGACATGCATATCTAATAATTCAGGACTGGATAGATTTAAGCGACAATCTGTGCAAATCTAATATGTTAAATGGTCTCTTTCCTCTTCCTCTCCTCTCCAGGCCCAGGGCAAGGTTCCCTCATTAGCCTATCACAGCTGCAGTATGTTTAGGGGCGAACTATTTGTCCTTGGAGGGGTTTTCCCCCGCCCCCACCCTGAACCAGACGGCTGCAGTGACTCCCTCTACATTTTTGACCCCCATCTCTCCATTTGGTACCAGCCCATCGTCACGGGAGATACACCTGCCCCCCGCTCAGGGTGAGATGGACCAATGATTCCAGCCATAAAGTTTAGAGGGCCCATCTTTGAGCTTTCTTTCAATCGCTGATTCAGACTGACTAGACTAATATATTTTGTTTATAGAGGTCCCAAAACCTGTCCCGTGAACTACATTGCTTATTATGTCAAACCTGAATGGAGTGTGCAAGATAGCATAAAGAGAATCGTACTCAGTTTGTTGATTTAGCCAAGCATTGCATAGCAAAGAATCTCTCATAGAAACTGGTCAGGGCATTACCAGGGATTTGACAAACATAATTTTGGTCAGCGTTTTCTTATTGATTTTTCTGTTCAAATTATTGTATAATTGAAGAAATTCAATGTGAAATGACACATGGCTTGTTTTTGTTTTCTAATCACAATCATCATACGTCCCTGGTTGAAATTCCTCTGTGTGGCACTTATTAGGATATATAACCTCTCTTGCTAATCAATTGAAATCAAATTTGCTATGTATTGCAGTTGGTTCAGGACAGATTATTTCAGCATTCATCTCTTTGCATTTATCCCTCTTGTCTGATTTGTGCTCAGCATATTGCTCTATGGAAATAATCTCTAATAATCAGCTAATGCTGCAAGGGATTTCAGGTACTATTTCAGAGCTATTTCACTGGAGATATGCTATCAAACTTTCCATACAAGGTGTGGTGGTTGGACTTCTATATACAAGTCTTGTGAAGGAATTGGGAAGATTTATTATTTACGCAAAATAATTGATGAAAAATTACTTTCAAAAGCTTTGCAGCTCAGTAGGACAGTTCAAATAATTATTCTAGCCTAGTATCAGACATCCCACATCCACTTTTATAGCTAGCATAATCTCAGTTTAATCTTCATAATCTCAGTTTTAACGCCTAAATGGTTATACTCTTACTATGGTATGAATATATCAGTCGTGTCAGAGCAGGAAAGACCATTTAGGATTTATTCTACCTTTTAGATCATATTTGATGAAAATGTTGACATCAGTGGTGTATTCATTCATCTGACAAATAACTGCTGAATGTGTTGTCAACAAAACCTACATACATTTTTCCAGTAGAAACCTTTTAACCTGTTTTTTTCCCTTCCAATTTTGTGATGTCCATTCTGTGATTGAATAGTGAATGAATATTGCCCTTAATTTGTTAAAATGTAACATTTTGCCTTGTTTGCTCCTGTTTTGTTCTTAAATGCTAAACAACTTCAAGAATGGATATTCTCCAGCCCTCATTGAGTGAGTTGATGCATACTGCCCCAGATATTTTCTTATAGGGAAGACTGAAAACTCTCTCCCTCTACTTTCCTTTCCAGTCATTCAGCCTGTGTGATCCAGGGGAAGATCTATGTGTTTGGAGGCTGGGACACACCTATCTGCTTCAATGACATGTACATGCTAGACCTAGGTAACACATATTTGTTTTTCCTCACTCACGCGCACAGACAGAAAGGCTTGTTTCTCCAGCTGGTCTGTGCGTGGTGTGATTTCTTCTTATTTTTATTTACTATTGCTTATTTTTTTAATTTATTGCCGGACCACGTAAGCGGAGCCGGCCAAGGAGAGCGAATGTCTCTTACTGAGTGACTGACTACCCCTTTGTAAATAGCGTAATAGTTAGAGACGCGGCCCTACAACCAATTCAAACCGCGTTTGAGTCTCGTGACAGTTAAAGCAGATTATGCATTAGGATTTGTTCCGGATAGAAAAAAACTTCTCTGGTTACAACCTTCAGTAGCTGTGTTACAGTAAGCATAAAATAAAACTTCTTAAGTAGTAAGTTAGATAAGCTGTTAAAACGGCCAGTGGCAAAAGCCATACATTTCATAGATGCTATTTGTGGTGGAGGTAAACTTAAAAAGAAGCGTTAGTCAGTTTAACACAATGCTTAATGGTGTCTAGCGAAATAGTCAAACTTGGCGTGATGTTAATGCGTAACAAAATGATCTAATGTCAAGATGCTATACCGACACAGGGCATGTGTATACCATCATAGTGTAGTGGTTAAAGACAGCCACTCACGTGGGAGACCCGGATTCGAATCCAGTGAGGGCAACAACAATTGCGGGCCGGCAGAACTAAGCTTGCCTGGTTCCTTTTCTGTTTTTTTTCACAAATGTTTGAAGATCTACAACAAGGCTGGACATTTCTGTTCTGTTCACTTTTTCAGGACTGATGGAGTTTTCAACTGTACAGACCAACGGATCACCCCCATCTCCTCGCAGGTAAGGCTGACAACACGGAATGCTTTGTTATTTTATGTTTTAATAAATGTTTGCTTTTATACAGGGTTCCCGCGGTTCCTTAAAAAGTCTTAAAAGGTCTTCACATAAACTCTTGGAAATTAAGGTCATGAATTTTCTTTGATTTACTGTAAATTTGCTGTAGGTATTACATTTGCAGATTGTGCATTTAAGGCTGATGGAAAAATTGTCACGCAATGGCACGGTAGGTAAAACGTCTAATTAGTGTGTATTTGTTTGATTAACTTAGTGTTAGACAATGAGAGACTCCGCCATTAATATACAGTTAGGTCCTGAAATAATTGGATACTGACACAGGTTTTGTTATTTTGGCTGTCTACCAAAATATATTGAAGTAACAGTTAAATAATGAATATGGGCATAAAGTGCAGTATCTCACCTTTAATTTGAGGGTATTCACGTCCATATTGGAGGAAGGCTTTAGGAATTACAGCTCTTTAATATGTAGCCCCCTCTTTTTCAAGGGACCAAAGGTAATTGGACAATTGATTCAAAAGCTGTTTCATGGACAGGTGTGGGCTATTCCTTCGTTATTTCTTCGTCAATTAAGCAGGTGAAAGGTCTGGAGTTGATTCCAGGTGTGGTATTCGCATTTGGAAGCTGTTGCTGTGAACCCACAGCATGCGGTCAAAGGAGCTTTCAAATGCAAGTGAAACAGGCCAGGCTTAGGCTGCAAAAAAAAATCTATCAGAGAGATAGCAGGAGCATTAGGAGTGGCCAAATCAACAGTTTGGTACATTCTGAGAAAAAAAGAACACGCTGGTGAGCTCTGCAACACAAAATGGCCTGGATATCCACAGAAGACAACAGTGGTGGATGATTGTAGAATCCTTTCCATGGTAAAGAAAAACCCCATCATAACTTCCAGCCAAGTGAAGAACACTCTACAAGAACCAGGCATATCATTATCCAAGTCTACCATAAAGAGATGACTTCATGAGACCAAATACAGAGGGTTCACCAGAAGGTACAAACCATTCATAAGTCTCAAGAATAGAAAGGCCAGATTAGACTTTGCCAAAAAACATCTAAAAAAGCCTGTCCAGTTCTGGAACAGCATTCTTTGGACAGATGAAACTAAGATCAACATGTACCAGAATGATGGGAAGAAAAAAGTATGGAGAAGCCTTGGAATGGCTCATGATCCGAAGCATACCACATCATCTGTAAAACACGGTGGAGGCAGTGTGATGGCATGGGCATGCATGGCTTCCAGTGGGACTGGTTCACTAGTGTTTATTGATGATGTGACAGAAGACGACAGAAACAGCCAGATGAATTCTCTAATGTATAGGGATATATTGTCTGCTCAGATTCGGCCAAATTCCACGAAGTTAATTGGATGGCGCTTCACTTCACAGATGGACAAAACCCGAAACATACTGCGAAAGCAACCCAGGAGTTTTTTAAGGCAAAGAAGTGGAATATTCTGCAATGGCAGATTCAATTACCTGATCTCAACTCGATGAAGCATGCATTTCACTTGCTGAAGACAAAACTTATGGCAGAAAGACCCAGGAACAAACAAAAACTGAAGACAGCTGCAGTAAAGGCCTGGCAAAGCATCACAAAGGAGGAAACCCAGCATTTGGTTATGTCCATGCATTCCAGACTTCAAGCAGTCACTGCCTGCAAAGGATTCTCGAAAAAGTAAAAATTAACATTTTATTCATGATTGTGTTAATTTGTCCAATTACATTTGAGCTGAAATAAGGGTTCTGTGTATGAAAATGGTTGCAATTCCTAAATGTTTCATATGATATTTTTGTTCATCAAGTCTGCACTTCAATTGCATCTCTGTTGTTTCATTTCAAATCTATTGTGGTGGCGTACAGAGCCAAAATTATGAAAATTTTGTCATTGTCCAAATATTTCTGGACCTAACTAAGTTTTACGTTACATTAGCTAGCTACAGATGTTGACGTCTGGCTGCCTGTCATCTTTTTGTTGTCGTCAGTAGTTGCTAGATAGAGATCAGCCAAGATGGGGAGATGCAAGTTGAATTAAAAATGGTTGGAGATAAGTTTCGGAGGTGGTTGGCGCCGGCAGAAAACAAGTAAGAGGCAAAGTGCAATTTGGTGGACCCAGACCGTGAAATCAAGACCGTTCAGCGTTGCCGTCAACCGTTTGAGTATGCTCTCTGAAATCAATGACTGCTGCTACACTACTCGCGTTGCGTCAGGTCCAGTGGCAGCATCCAAGCTTCACGAAACGCTGAGGTTCAATTCTTGACGGCCGATGTGCACGTTCATTCTGTCTTGTGAATTGAACTAATAAGAAGTAGATTGATTTTTGGTGGCTGATTGGGAGTATTGCCTCAATTCTTACAAATAATAGTAACTCATATTGGCCTATAATGTAGAGAAAAATTACAGATTGCAGCATTTGTTTGTTTCAGCTCTTTGGGCTTCTGGCATTACATTTGTCACCCTTTTTTCTGTACTGACTTTTTTCTGGAAGATGCCACAGGTCAGATGACACACCAACCTTGCCATGGTAAAAGTTGGATGATGGATCCAACTGAAGTATAGGTTGAAGATGATCACTGAAGTGGAGAAGTATAGGTTTTTGTATGTCCCAATTCACCCCTAATGAAGACATTACCATGAAGGAGCAACTTAATAATTGTGAAAAATGTAAACAAAGGTTTTACTTACCCATTATTAAACAAGAAACCAGGCAAGCCTAGTTCAGCCGGCCTGCAATAAAACGTGATGATCGCTGATGCCCACCATGGATTCGAACCCGGGTCTCCCACATACGAGACTGTCTTTAATCACCACGCCACAAAGGTATACATCTGCCGAGAGGCATTTCAACGCTAGCTCATTAACATCACGCCGAGTTTCAATATGTCGCTAGCCACCATGAAGCATTGTGTTAAACTGAGTAATGTTTTTTATTAAGTTTACCTCCACCACAAATAGCATCTATGAACTGTATGGCTTTTGCCACTGGCTGTTTTAACAGCTTATTAGCCATTCGTGAATGACGTTGACACAATAACTATCAATATAGGTGACGATAACTGACTTTTTCATCAAGTGAAAAGACGAGAGAATTGTGTAGCCAGCGAAGTTTTTGTCTATCCTGAACAAATCCTAATACATATTTCATAAATCCACCAGAAATAGTCGCAATATAACCGTAAACAGTTTTTTTTTTTAGGCATCCTATAACGTAGCTACTGAAGGTTGTAGCCAGTGAAATTTTTGTTTATCCTGAACAAATCCTCTTTTGCCACTGGCCGTTTCAACAGCTAAGTAGCCATTCGTGAATGACACTGATACAGTATCTATCAATATAGGTGATGATAACTGACTTTCTTTCGTCAAGTGAAAAAACGAGAGAATCGTGTAGTCAGCGAAGGATTTTTCTATTCTGAACAAATCCTAATATCCACCAGTTAGGCTTCCTATAATGAAGCTACTGAAGGTTGTACCCAGCAATGTTTTTGTCTGTCCTGAACAAACCCTAAGGCATAATGTGTCATGACTGTGACGGGAGTTGAACACTGGATCTGTTGATGCGTAGTCTGCGTCTCTAACCATGACGCTATTTAACAAGGGGTGGTCGGTGAGTCAATAAGAGACATTTGCTCTTCTAGGCCGGTAAAACATCAGGTAAAATGACACGTGTTGTTACACAGTTACAAAAACTAAAGTAGGACTCAATAAATTCTCTCTTTTCTATCAAAGGAATTGTTTCAAATTTTTTGGAGTGTTCAATTATTTGTTCAGGTCTTAAAAAGATCTTGAAAAGCATTGAATTCGACTTTAAAAGTGGTGCAAGAACCCTGTTATAACTATCTACTTATTGTTATGGTACTGCTTCCCACTATGAAACTATTAAAGAGCAGGTTGCATTATATGTTATTAAGCAGTTAATCCGTCTGTCTGTGCACACCCATTTGTTACAGCTGGCATGGTTGTGCGCTACTCTCTGATTCTACATTTGTGGTACATGGGGGTTACAACGGGAACCAGGCTTTGAGCGACACTTTTACCTTCAACACAGGTCAGTCACACACACTGTTTTATTTCAACAATAGCACAATGAAAGACCAATGATGTTTATTTGATGAAGATCAGGAAAGAAGAACCTCTTTTTTTCACAAATGTATCCAGTTTTTACTTTGTTACTAGTGAAAATATGTTTGCTTACTGGAGAAAAACCTAATGCTAAACAACCTGCAATGGCGGTGTAATGCAGTACCTTTGCATGCGTTACTGTCAGTGGCTAACAAGTTAGTGGCAGATGAAGTTTCATGCAAAAAGTTATGACACAAGTGTGTTGTTTTTTGAGGATGACATAAAACATTGGGGTAATTACATTGGTACAGGAGTACCCCTTGCTATATACCCTACACAGAGACCATAAACCAGTTCTCACTGTATTAATAACCAAAAAATACCATTTTGGTTAAGCGTTTAGTACTAACACACACACACACAGTTTTATTGTGCTTGTAGGAAACCAAAACATTCCCATTGATTGTAACTTGTACCCTAAACCTAACTCCAAAATAAACTACACGAGGGCCTGTGAAATGTCCCTAAGGTCAAAGTTTTCCTACCATGATTGTAAAACCTATACACAGACACACACCAACTACTAGTGCTAAGCAATTATTGATTTTGTTTTTAACCTATCCTTTATGCTTAACCCTAAATCTAACCCATAATGCCTAGACCTAAAATTAACCTTTCTAACAATGCCGAATTGTAGGTTTCACACCAAACCTGACACCCTAAGCCAGAAATGTATTTATTAGTGGGGACAAGCCAAAAATCATTTTTGGGACCAAAATGGCCCAAAATTGTGTACACACCTGGATCACCCACACCTTCCGGAACAGGCCTCTTAACAACATATGTATTTGTGTGTTACAGACACAAACGCCTGGGCTGAACTGGTTCACCCACAACTCACTGTGCCCAAGGCTGGACATTCCATCATCACCATGGGGCTAGCCAATCAAAACCCTTCATCTGAGGATGACAACAACAACCAAAACTCAGTCCACACCCCACAGGCCTTGCTGATATTTGGAGGTGGTGACAATGAGGGTAACTTCTATTCGGACTTGACAGCCTTGACTGTCACAGAACTGCTGGACCAGAAATAGCATCATTATTATTTTTTTACCCCATGGCCAAAGATCCAAACACAGGCCTATGAGTATAATACACAAAACGTTATGAAAATTTCATCTTTTAATTAATTTGTTTTACAATATACATATTCTAGCATTTATGGGAAAATATGGAGATAGTATTTTTAAACCCATGATGCAGCAGTACATGTCTAACATGATAACCTTTTGTACATGTTTTTTTTATTTTGTCCATTTTGTTTTGTTTAATTGGTATTTATATACAGAGATGATGTTGCTTGTGTACAAGCAGGGTATATGTGTGTTTTCTTTTTAATGAAGATCGAACCATCAACCATAGTACAATTCTACTCTGATTCATCTTTTGTAGATGGTTTGCCAGTCTATGCTCGCTATTTTGCGGTTCAATTCTAGAATGAGTTTGCAAAACAGCATCCAGGATACATCAGTATTGGGAGAACAAAATTAGGAAGAATTCATAAAGCTATCCAAGTTCTGGTCTCAGGTTCTAATAATGTGTTCTCACGTAATGATCCTACAATAGAAATCAAATAACTAGAATTGGAACGCTTTTTCAAGAAATTAAGCCCTATGGCAATTCTGTTTCTAGGGGCTCAACTATTAGCAAATGTTGTCGTTGAGTCACCTATAGAGTAAAGACTCTGGTTCAAAATGAAACACGAACCATAATGTGTAATTAGCTTGGTATGTTGTTAGACCAAGTATAAATCCACCTTTACTCTCTGGTAGTCAGGGGAGTTGGTTAAAATCCAAATGCACAAACAGATCAGGGCTGTGTCCTATTAAGGGTTATGATTTAGGATCAGGTCCATATGTCCATATAAGCGTATTAATTATAATTAATTAATTATGATCCTTATACTAGGATTTTTTTTAAGTTGTTGGTTGTATTAAAGCTCTTATGTTTTCTTATTGTATTTTTAATTATTATGATGTTTTCATTTGTTTATTTGTTTTTATGTTATTGTATTTTTATATATTTTTTTCTTTTTCTTTGTAAAGCACATTGAATTGCTTCGATGTATGAATTGTGCTATATAAATAAAGTTGCTTGCTTGCTTATTCTGTGAACCACAATAGATGAGATCTTGGTGGTTTAGAAGTTTTTTAGAACTTTCTTAATAAACAATCTTACAAAGGATACTTGGCTAGAAAATCGTTATTCAGGGACTGATTTAGGTCTAGTAAACCTGGGGTGTATTAATTCTGAGTCTATTATAACATTTTTCTCAACCAGAATAAAATTTAACAGGGAGGGACCTGAATTTGCCCAATAGAAACTTTTTTTCGTTGCAAAATAGTTACTCCCCAGTTATGCAAACCTACAGGCTAAATTTGGTAACTTCTGAAGTTATAGTTTATTTTGTGTATGCTTATCAGACTCAAGGTGGCAGTAGTGGCCATTGCATTAGATCAATAGCTAAGACTAGTCAATGGGTTGATTCTCCTAGTGCTTTCCTAGATTACGTGCATATTTTTCCTCACATTAATCCTGTTGGAGAAGATGGTCCAAGATTGTTTCCCTGTCTTTACCCTACAACTGGTTTTGAGAGCGATAATGCAAGTATGTTTTGGTGTGTTTATATACAGGCTAATTTAGAAAAGAATAATTTGACCTGAGAATGACTTCCTGTCAAAATGATCGTTAAATAATTGTCAAATACAATCAAAACAAGATATTAGTTGACAAAAGCTAAATGTATTTTTTAGGTAAGCTATATGTTATGCTTATTGCTGCATAATAGGGGTATTATGTAGTTTGAAGTGGGCTTTTGATTATTCCTATCTATATTTTTATGCGTGCGTCTTGCACACTCCGTTACATGCGGAAGAACCACAAGATTGAAGAATAACCTGGAATATCACCTGTACACTTTCCGTATTATATCGAGTTTACCCGAAGACAGCCTCCCTCTCCCTCCAGTCCTGGTGGAAGCGGCCATGTTCCCTTGCGCTTGTTCCGGTATCTGGATCGTGCGCTTAGGCTGGGGCTGACAGACGGGCGATGCTTGTCGCCCGTTTGTTGACGCGTACTCTTCGTGGAGGGGAAGAGAATGCAAAACTCTGCGTTACCTATAATGGATTTTACAACTTGAGCATTTATCCGGACGTTCTATCACGGAAATAAACAGCCTATAGACCGGACAGCTTGACTTGAGACGGTGCAGCATTTTAAACGAGCTTCACGAATCACGCAATCGTGAAGACGGGAGGTGATTTCCGAGGATTTTGAGTTGTGTGCAGTGGATTGTTCAATTGCTTGTGCTTTGCGGCGGTAGCGATTACAGTAGCTAGCTGACTCAAACTCGGATGCACGACTCTAGCTACATGGTTCATTGGTACATAGTAGGCTACAGGATTTGTATTAGTATCAAGAGCTATATCTAGCACATTGAGTACTAGTTATTTATATAGTCAGGGTGATACTTTGGTTAACTGGGACTTTAAAAATAACGCTCTTTTTATTAGCACTTGATGAATAACGTTCGTTAGCTGGAACGCTAAGATTTTACAACGTCAACGAAGCAAAGGTCGGGGTCGAACGAGGGGCTAACGCTAGCTATTTGGCCTTAAGTTTTAGTCCTCGGATTTGATTTCAGTACTTTAATTTGATTTCTATACTTTGATTTCATATTGTACCTGATAGGGAGATTACTACAGTGCTGTAGTGTATATGTATTTAATGACAACTAACGCTGGTTAGTTAGTTAGCTAACGTTAGACTGGCCATTGATAGTCACTCGAATGTCTGGTTCCTCAAATCTAACCAATAGTCAACGTTAGTGTACTAGTGGGACTTAACCGTAGTCTAAACATAGTTATTTATTAACTGTAGCTACAGTAGCTAGTGAGCTAAAAACCCCGTCTAACGGCTAGCTGATTGTGGCTAAATAACCATCTAAAACATACGATACAGTACAGTATTTGCCAACATTTGATAACGAGCTTATTAGCTAGAAACCTAGTATAGCGTTAGTACAGTAAGTTCAAAAGGCTTTTTATTTAAGGCCCTTTCATTTTTCTGTGTTGACATGGGGCGCGTACTTGTAAGTTAGGTGGTTGGCTAGCCAGCTAACCAACTTACTGTACCGGCTAATGAAGGAATCAACTTGTTGATCACGCAGACTGTGGCAAACGGATAGCTAGCACTGGCTAGCGACGAAACATTTTCCAACGGAATCAGTCGGCTTTCCCACTGCTACCTACATAGCTAAATGAACACAACCTCCTGAAAGGATTTGCATCTGTCTTCCCCCGACCCCAATTTTACGAAATTCCCCAAAATGACGACAAGGACTCCAATGCTGACCGTCATTGAAAATTCCTCTGGTGGTGGCCAGGTACAGTAAGATTTTTGCTAACGCCAACTATTCCGAACATTCTGTGCAAGTTCACTTGTCTTTACATAGGTTACACTGTGTATGACTACATAGCGAACTAGCTAGCTAGCCAAATTGTTTTCCTTTAACGTGTGTAAAAAAACGATCCCTTGCAGCTAACGTCACCTACAGCTAGCGTGCTACATTCATGACGCTATATTTTGTGCACAACTCAGACCATCTGATTGTTTTGGCTTTGTAAACTTTTTTTCTTTTTGTCACCGACCGATTCATCAATTTGGCTGGAAAGTGTACACAATAATTCCGGGGTTCCCAATCAGAAACTTAATTTAGGTTTTGTTTAGATTATATAGTTAATTTATTTTCCTGCCCAGTTAATCTCTCTCGGTGAATTGTCTGTTGTCAATTTCTGTCCGGTAGTACTGCAAGCTGTGCAGTTTATAGTAATTCGACTACCGGTGTATCATTGACATACATGTATTATCTGTCATATTGTTAAAATTAATCGAGTCATAGGACTAGATTGTAACCGCCTGTAATTGGGCCTTAGCAGTGACTGTTACCATGACATAATGTTTAACCAGCACTGGAGTGCTTTATCACTACTTTTCCTACTGCCAAACCCCATGTAGTTATTTGCCTGACCTAATCATGAAGATTCAGTACATTCATTATTATTGCTTGTCATAACAGCATCAGATACACACCAGGCCACTTTCAGTTTGCATTCCTTGTTAGTTGTATTTTCTGTTCCTTGCAGTTACCCTCTGTGTATTCATTGGCTATTTTAAACCAGTAAGCTGGGTTGTATTCACCTTTTATTTTAAAAAAAAAAAAAGACAGGGTTAGGATTCACAGGATTACTGTCTACTTGAGGACGTTTTCCTCTTTAGTTCCTAATGAACACCAACCTGTTTGTTAGATTGCGGTCTACCTAGTATGGTACGACTCACCCTTTTGTCACTCCCTTCCACACACAGGTGTGTTACACCTGGCCCAGGCTACTTGAGGCAGAGAGAAAATTGTCTGCCCTGCCGTGGGCTGTAAATGACATGAAGCCACAATCAGCACCGCTGACAGACTTACTAAACATGCACGTTGAAATTACATGCATGTAGGAAGGTGATCTGAGTATGAGCTGTCCATTGGACTCATCTGAAACTAACTACAGAGTCTTATTATGGAAGGAACCAAGCTTGGCCCTCAACATCATGGATGTGCATCCCAATTGGCAGCCTATTTCCTTTAGTGCCTTTGGGACAATACCTAATTTTACCTTTTCTGTTCATATTGCTCTATTCCCTATTCACATGAATTGCTGCCCTGAGAGTCAAGCATATTGCAGTTCTGACACAAGCTAATGTAGGGTTTATTATTTTCATTTACGTTTGACAATTCTTGCATAAGCTGTATCTTCTCTGTGTCATCGCTGGAAATGAGTCAATAACTTTCAAATGTACATAAAGAAGAGACATGCATGTGCGCACAGTGTTGTTAGCCTTGGCTTCTTCTCTGTCTGTCACTTTAGAGATGGCACTCTGAGCTCACAGGTCAGATTGGAGACCTGTTGTGACGCACTATGACATAGGCCTACACATGAACACATGTCGTCCCATGTGTCAACACATGGTATAGATGTGCAGAGCCACCTTGTCCCATCCTGAGACATGCCACCACAGAGCTTCTTTTACATCAGATTGTGTGCGTGTGCCCGCACGCATGACTTTGCACAGCCATGCTTTCTCCTTTGCCTATGAATCCATTGTGGGGATATCTCCGACCCCCTCTGCAGCCTCACCTGACATACTGGCTGGTGACTATAGCAAAAGGCATGCTTAACAAATGACACCATATTCCCTGAAGAAAGACCAGCTACTCTGTGCCCTGTTAAAACGGTGTAGTATAGTGATACATTTTGGACAGAGGCCAGACATTTACTACAGATGTCTACATTAGACAAACAGATTTTATATGAAGGAGAATGTATTTGAGTTATTTGTTTGCCGTTTGTATGTCTACTCATTCAAACCTTGCAATATTCATTATGCGCTAAACAGGCAATTCCAACTACATCTGGTAGGGACTCCTTGAACTTTGCCCATAACAAATGCTTGTCGTCTTTTCCTCTTTCCCACTGCAAAGTGATTTGCTGCAGTGTGTGATTTGCAAATGTAGGGCTCTATAATTTCCACGTTGCGGAGAACGTACGCGGACGGAATCGCAGAATCCAGACATAAACACGGAATTCAGACATATACACGGAATTGAAAGAATTATATTTTTTGTTTTATTGTCATATTTGTTTTTATATAAAAATGTACAATTATAATATTGTCGTAATAGTAATAATCATCACCACATTTTGCCTACTCTAAAAGTAACGATGTCACTGGCGCCACCACAGAAAAACTGAATATTTTTATGAAATACGATTTTTTAAAATATTTTTTGCCAGACCGCGTAAGCGGAGCCGGTTAAGAGTGAATGTCTCTTACTTAGTGTGAGTGAGTGACTGACTGACTACCCCTTTTTAAATAGCGTAGTGGTTAGAGAAGAGGACTTGTGAACTATAGGTCCCGAGTTCGTATCCGCAGGCGAAGCGATGTACGCATAATGAATTATTCCGTATCGCTGAGAACTTTGCTGGCTAAAGCTGTTAGTATCTACATTATAGTAAGCCTAAAATAAAACAGTTTACTGCGACTGTTTCTGGTGGATTTTCGAAGTACGCATCCGTGCATGCATTTTGGGTCAGGATAGACAAACATTTGCTGGCTTTACATACAGTAGTTACGTTATAGTAAGCCTTAACTGAAACTGTATACGGTTATATTGCGACTGTTTCCGGCATGGAAAAGTTCAACTTCAGTCTCACTAGCAATTGCTCAATTATTATAATTATTCCTAGGAAGTTAGTAGATACTAGTAAGCCTATTACTGGCTAATAAGCTGTTAAAACGGCCAGTGGCAAAAGCAATACAGTTCATAGACGCTATGGTGGAGGTAAAGTGACTAACGTCTCTTATTACGTTTAACATAATCCTCAATGGAGTCTAGCGACTGCTGAAACGTGTAATGCCGTGACGTAGTGGTTAGAGACGGTGCCTCTCATGTGGAAGACCTAAGTTCGAATCTACTGAGAGCAACAGCATTTATTAATTATTTCTGGTAGATTCCACGATTCTCTCGTCTTTTCACTTGATGAAAAGGTTAGTTATCGTCACCTTTATTGATAGTTACTGTATAAATGTCATTCACAAATGAAAGAAAAAGTACATTGTTTTGCCATGAAAGAAAAAAATGTTCTTATGCCATGAAATGAAATAGCTTTGGCAGACTCGCTAGCAATTGCTCAATTCTTATGACTATTCCAGTAAGTTAGTAGATACCGGTAAAGCTTATTACTGGCTAATACGCTGTTAAAACTGCCAGTGGCAAACGCCATACATAGACGCTATTTGTGGTGGATGTAAACTTAGTAAGAAATGTTAGTCAGTTTAACTGTATCAATGTCATTCACAAATGGCCAATTAACTATTAAAGTGGCCAGTGGCAAAAGAGAATTTGTTCAGGATATACAGATGCCGGGTGTCAGTATAGACAAGAGGCTATACTGACAACTGGCAAATGTACAGCTCCATGGTGTAGTGGTTAACGACACAGCCTTTCACGTGGGCAACCTGGGTTCGAATCTCGAGATGGCAACACTTTCTATTGTGGGCCGGCTGAACTAGGATTGCCTGGTTTCTTGTTTTACCAAGCTGAGCGCAGTTTGCATTCATGCAGTTCACTGTTGCATTAGCATCAGAACAGAATGACCACGTCCTGCACATCTGGAGTATCAAACTAGCGAGAGTGAGGTCTGTGAAACGTCATTGGCTGTGTCTGTGCACGCACACGTTTGTGTTGAACTGTCAGTAAGTGGCTGTCACATTGATTTAAAAAAGATATGCATCGTCTGAGCGCCAACCAAAGGTAGGTAGCTAGCTAGCTAGCTAACTGTCCCAGCTCGATTGCTGCAATCGGCTACAATGGATTAGCGTCATGCAGGGAACATTAGAGATTCGGCATCAGCAATAAGACCTCCAGTTTTAGTATTTTGCCTTCGAAACAAGTCTGTGGCGAAACGTTATATAGCAGCAATAAGACTTCCAATTATGTTATTTTGCCTTCAAAATAAAGGTATGTGGTGTATATAGTGTGTATTCAGTACATTTTCAAAGGAAAAACAGTGGGAAGAATGTAAACCAGACAAAATGATTTTTTCAGTAATACTTTTCATAAGGTGAAACATATTATGAGGTGGAACACATTGAGAAATGGGTAGAGATTAAGTTAATGTAGAGGACATTACCAATGTAAAAAAAAATCCTATTTTGATGTTATTATTGTTGTATACTTGTCATTAAATTTGGAGAGGAATTGTTATCCACAAATCCAGGGGTGGGTACAGTACTGAAAATCTGTACTCAAGTAAAAGTTGAAGTACCAACTGAAAAAACTACTCAAGTAAAAGAGTACTTGGTCAAAAAAGTACTTGAGTACTAGTTACATATTTTATTCAAGACATTAGCGCCATAGTAACAACAAGGAAAAATGATTTAAGAAAGTACAAATGCAAACTGCATTTTTAATGTTTGAATAGGCATTTGTTTTCCAGAGTCAGCCTATAGTCATGCAGAATAGAAAACAAAATAAATTGCAAAAATAAATAATACCGTATTTCTATTATTAATCTGTGTTGCAAATAAGATTCTTGCGAATTAAGACCATCATACATGTTACTGGTTAAAAAAAATATTTATCTTGTGTAGTAATGCTCAGTACATCTTGTCAATCAAATATTTGTTATTAGTAAGTCAGGTCTTGGGTGGAATGACTCACTGCATTGCAATTATGCCACCTGGTTAGCAGCAATTGCTTTCAACTAACCCAGTCTAGCTAGCTAGATTTTATGTTGCAAACTAAAGTGCATTACTAAATAATAAAGTTCGAGTCACGCCCATTTAACCACTAATACAAATATACTAACAAGCTGTAGTGTTATTATATGTTGTAAGTTAGCTAGAATATTACATTATCATTAGGATATATTACTGCATTTCGTTGTACTGTACTTGTTCAATGACAAAAGTTTAATCTAAAAAAAAAGATAGTTATAATAGGATTTCGCTGGCTATGTAGCGTGAGCCAGTTCGCTAACCTTACCTCTGTGCTTGCGGAGGTATACGTTTTTGAAAGCAGAGATGGTTGCGTCTTAGGGAATAAAAAGACAACATTTCTTGATGACTGTGTTGCCTATTTTAAATTTAAATCGAAACATGTCGTGCAACTGTGGCCAGGGATTGGAATTTCCCTCCTCAACGTCCTCCAATTGACAACTTTCCATCTCGGTGTCGGTGTCTGTCATTTAATTTGGTACGTCTGTGCTCGCACTCCAATGAAGATTTAAAGGAGCAGGAGGGAACACCACCCCAACCTCAAATCAAATCACGAAACGAAAAAACTCTATTTTTTCACCAACGACTGAAGACAAAATTGTTACAAAAGAGTAGGTGAAATGTAACAGAGTAAAGAGTACAATTTATTTTTAAAAAAATACTTGAGTAAGAGTAAAGAGTACAGCCCCCAGAAAGTAACTAGGAAAGTACTTGTTCCTCTGAAACTGTACTCTTTTACTCATTTGCGTTACTTGTAACGTGTTACTACCCACCCCTGCACAAATCCAACCACATCATATTGTCCCTCCCCACTGTAATGTACAAGTGATCCTTTTGTTGTAGAAAACTATTCAGTGCCGCAGTGAATGTATTGTACGAAATACTTAGGAGAGTTTGAAAAGTTTGCAAATGAGAGCTCACTCCGCCAGCACCACCTCCGACTAGTCAGTTTACTAGTTGCATTGTATTGTACTAGTACTTTTTCTGAAAGCACTTACTAAAATAAACTTCAGAATGTCTTATTTTCTGTTGTTTGTGTATAAAACAGAAACACAAAAATAAAATGGAATTTTGAAAAGAATAAAATGGAATTGGACAAAAAATAAAATTGATTTTATAGGGCCCTACTAATATGACCCATCCTGTCAGCTGTTGTTTTTATTCAGCACTGAAGGACCTCCGGTCTTTAAGGTTGCTGCAAAAAAGGTATGTTCTTTACCTCTATCCCCTTGTCTTTGTAAGTTCTGCTTATGAAGCATGGAAATGTGTGAAACTTACTCCTCAGTGTTAAGTGTGAGAAGATTGAGTGCTGTTGCAAAGCAGTGGACCTAAAACTGTTATGCTCTGTGTTGGGCTGTTTGGTAGTCATGGAAAAAGTACTCCTATAAGAAATTTTTGAGTGGTACCATGATATAGGTGAAAAGTTGGGCTTGGCTGATTGGTAGGTTGTCACAAAGATGTGTGTTCCTCATTAGGCTTTGGCTGTTTTGCCATTTATACACTGTGTGCGCAATTATTAGGCAAATTGTATTCCTCAAGATTTATTTTATTGTTGAACAAACACAATGCTGTCAGTCAATCCAAAATATAATTGAACGTCAAACCTGAATGTTTAACAAAGGGAAAATTTGTTTTGATCTTTCTCAGGGGAATACATAAGTGTGCGGAATTATTAGGCAACAATTGGCATGCAGAATTATTAGGCAACTAAATTACAAAAATAATTTCTCCAACTCTCTTGTTTATTCTCAAGTTTTAGAGTAAGTGCAACAAATAAGTAACACAAAATGAAAATTAAATAACATTTCTGTCCTTTCAAAAATATTCAGTGACCGATATAGCTACCCCTCATTTCATTAACTGCCATGAGCCTTCCATCCATGCAGTTTCTTGATCTGTTCACGATCAACTTTCGCTGAAGCAGCAATCGCAGCCTCCCAAATGCTGGTCAAAGAGGTGTATTGTCTTCCCTGACTGTACATCTCACGTTTTAGAAGGGTCCACAGATTCTCAATAGGATTTAAGTCAGGTAAGGAAGGGGGGCAGGTCATTATTCGGGCATCTTTGAGGCCCTTGCTTGCTAGCCAAGCAGTGGAGTACTTTGATGCATGTGATGGAGCATTGTCCTGCATAAAGAACATGGCCTTCTTGAATGCTGAGGACTTCTTCCTGTACCACTGCTTGAAGAAAGTATCTTCCAGAAACTGGCAGTAGGTGTGAGTTGAGTTTCAGTCACAATTTATGACTTTTCCATGTCAGTTAAATCTCTTTTTTGCCCTACTTTACCTGAGGTCATGAAGCTGCCTAATAATTATACACACCTTGATATAAGGTGTTATTCACTGTTGCCACACCCTCCCTCATTACACAAATACGTATCACCTGAAAATGATTCAATCCAATGAGCATTCAAGTTTATATGGTTTAGAGTAGGAAAATGTGCATAGAAATAATAATACAATCAGAATACTCACTTGCCTAATAATTGTGCATGCAGTGTACATTTTCTGGTGTATTTTGGAGTAGCCAAGGTATGGTTTTCCATACCGTCAATATCGTTGTCTGTTTCTTTTACTATTTTCTTGTGTGTAAAGTGGTAGCTACTTTTTTGGTAAATACCAACATGAGCACTGTTTGGAGAAAGCAGATTGTTTTTCACTTCCCTGTCAAATTTAAATGTATTAAGCATAGTTATGCATTAGTATTTGAATAATTGAGCGCAGCAGAAGATAGTAGTAGCTGGTGAGTCATTGGTTTTAACTTGCTAGTAGATAGCTAAGTAGGCCACATTGTTGAATTGTTAAGTTCACAGGGCCTCAATATTAGCTTTCTTCTCAGTCAGAGCTTTGAATAGGTTCTGTACAGCTACTATTGACTGACACTGCCAATATCTTCACTTGTATTTTCTCACCTATGGCTGTTATAATCCTTCTCATGCCCATGCAAACATCATTCTAGGAACTCCTCGTGGTAGGTCAGGCACCTGCAAGCTTAGTTGTGGTTGTTGGCCAGGGAATGTGCAGTCCTCCCAGCCCGTTTTTGCTCCCATGCAGTTCCTGTAACCACCTTCTGGTTTGTATTATTTTAACAGGAATGATGTAGGGGATCAGTGTTATCTTAAAGGTCTTTTTGTTTGTCAGGCTTTTTGTTTGTCACTGCTAATAAGCGCTTAGGCAGGCGTAGTTAACGTGACACTTGGTGTCAACAAGCCATGACCGTATGGTTTCTCCGTATTCACAGACTGTCATGGCCGTAGTTTGTGAATGGTTTCTCCCTCTACACAACATGGTAGGCGGTTGCAGTTTGTTATTCCAATTTGGCTACGTGCCACCTCATTTGGAGCAGGCAGACGTTCATTGGCTGTAGGGTTGTCAGCAGCACTTGTTGGCGGCATTTTCTTCACTCTGTGCTCCAACTCATCCCAATACCTCTCAATTGATTTGAGGTTAGGTGATTGTGGAGGCCATACCATCTGATGCAGCTCCATTACACTCCTAGGTCAAATAGCCCTTACATAGCCTGGAGGTATGTTTTGGATCAATGTCTTGTTGAAAAGCAAATGCTAGTTCTTAGGGATTGGGGATAAAATTCATACAGTGTAGTATTGCAATACTATTTTTGACAATCTTGAAATTGACTGTCTCAAAGAATCGATTTTTGGTTTGGATTTAAGCAGTTAAAAGCGGCTATATATTTATTTGGGTAAAATCATAATGCTGCAATTACTCCAGTCCGATAAATGGCGCAGTGGTCTTGTGGCAGAATGAATGCAGCATTCTAGAATGCTGTATCAGTTTTATAAGGTGATTTCCGTTATAAAACATTGTCGACAGCAGCACCATCGAGCTGCGCACTTTTCAATGAAAGGTATGGGATCACTTTGGACTCAACAGTGTTGCAGGGAAGAAAGAGCTAGACATGTCTCACGGTGCGTGTAAATCGTGTTGCACAAAAATTAAGTAAGCCTACTTGGTTAATACCACCAACTTGAGGGCTTGTCTCATCCCATATCATCCGGAGTTGACCGTTGCGACAGCAGAGAAACCCAAACAACAAACCCTGGATAGTCTTCTAACCCGACTACCCCACAATTCTGAACAGGCTAAGCGAATCACAGTCTGTGACGTACTTTATATGTAGAGACCTGCGCCCATAGTGTCATAGAAAAAAAAATAATGATTCAGCATTTATTTGTTGTTTCAGAACAGCCAAAGGTAGCAACTTCCATATAAATGTACCTATATATACATATATATTTTTATTTTTCAAATGGTAGAATGCAGTGGCATATATGTAAACCGAATTGTTAACCCTAGGCACAATGCAGTTTAGTATACAGACTGTATTGATCAAAAATAAATCTTGGAAATTTAATTTTCAGACTCGTGATTTTTATGTATTATTCAAACTTTTTTGGGCAGAATTTGGTCTTTGGAAGTATGATTGAACTGTTTGCAAATGGTTATATGAAAACATAATTTAAAAAATCACAATATTGAGTCGCCATACATAGAATCATGAAAATCGCAATACATATTATTATTATTGTATTAGCACCTAAGTATTGTGAAAATATTGTATCGTGATGTCCCCTGCAATTCCCAGACCTGCTTGTTCCACTAGGCATGCTGGTTGAGTGTGCCTTGAATTTTAAATAAATCACAGACAGCATCACCAGCAAAGTATCCACACCATTACACCACCTCCATGCTTCACGGTGGGAACCACACATGCAGAGATCATCCATTCACCCACTCTGCGTCTCACAACGGCATGGCGGTTGGAACCAGTCCTCTCATATTTGGACTCATCATACCAAAGGACAGATTTCCATTGGTCTAATGTCCATTTCTTGTGTTTCTTGGCCCAAGCAAATCTCTTTTCATTATTGGTTTTCTTCAGTGGGTTTCTTTCCAGCTGGTGTTGAGATGTCTTCAACTATGAAGCATTTTTTTGGGGTACAATCGGAGGTGCAGTTAATTGCAGATTTTTGATGCTATTAATTCTAATGAACATATCCTCTACAGAAGAGTGAACTCCGGGTCTTCATTTCCTGTGGCGGACCTCTTGAGAGCCAGTTTCATCATAGCCCTTGATGGTTTTTGCAACTCAACCTGAAGAGACTTTCAAAGTTTTTGAAATTTTCCGGATTGACTGACCTTCATGTCCATTTATGGTCATTTCTCCTTGCTTATTTGAGATGTTCTTAGGCTACTGGTGTGCATGTTTCTGACCAAACTGTCAGAAACAGACTCCATGAGGTTGGCATGAGGACCCAACGTCTTCTAGTGGTATCTGTGCTCACAGCCCAGCACCGTGCAGCTTGATTGGCATTTACCAGAGAACACCAGAATTGGCAGGTTCGTCATTGGCCCCCCGTTCTCTTTACAGATGAGAGCAGGTTCATGCTGAGCACGTGACAGATGCATCGTCAGACTTTACGCAGGGGCCTTGGGCATAGAGGCACATGGGGGCCCTACACACTACTGAGTCACATTGAGTTGCCTTGATGAAATTTACGCAAGTTGGAACAGGCTGTGATTTTAAATGTTTACTTTGATTTTCAGTGTGAGTTTGAATCCAGCCCTCAGTCGGTTGATGATTTTGGTTTTCATTGACCGTTGTTACGTCATTTTGTTCTCAACGAATTACACATTGTACAGTAAGTTTTTCATCTTTATTAAATTTCATTCATCAAGACCCAATGTGTGATGTGTTCCCTTAATTTTTTTGAGCAGTGTAATTTAATATTTACATTGTTTTACCACTGTGCAAAAAATTATCTATGTTTCACTGTGATGCAGGTACATGCGTCTATTCTATTCTTGTTTGGGCAACTGCCACTTTATGGGAAAGCAGACCCCATCTTGCTTCATTAAGCTCTGGGACTGCTCGTTTGAAGATCAAAAAAGAAACCTGAGGCATTCAACATATCTATTGCACTATTTTTATTTTGTCAAAATAGAAGTCACATGGAGTACTAAATCATTGCTCAGAAAAAATGAGAACATTTGTTTTAAGGATGGTATTCATTGATTTTTGATACTGTTACTGGAAAAGACAAATGAGCATTTAAATTAAGCACCGCAGGATGAGGATTTTGAATTAGTCTGATTCCTGATATGACTTTTTCCATCTACTTTTCTCCTAGTAGGCTATACTGCATAAAAATCTAAACTCAAAATGCAGCAATGTCTAAGACTTTAATGTGTCATAAAAGGACATTCTTAAAAGGAAGACATTAGGTCATAGTCTCTGGATTTCATGACTGCTATTGCTGATATGCGCATATTAAAATGTCTAGGATATTTTATTTTAGCTTATGTGACATAGGACCAACAATACCTGTTTATATTTTTGTTTAGTGTAAAAAGCTTCATCACAGACTAGGGCTGCACGATTTGGAGAAAAAATTGAATCACGCTTTCTTTGATAAATATTGCAATTACGGGTATGATTTGCGATTTTCAAACATGGTGTATACAGTCTAGATTACCTAATTTTAAAATAGAGATCATAGCCTACATAATGTCCTATTAAACTGAATAAAAATCGATTTTAAGTTCAGTTTTTTTATTTTACGCTTATTACCAATTTGAAGGTGCAGCTTGTGTCAAAACATTGAACTTGGCTATTCCGTTTGACCATTCTTTTAATGCAATGGCGTTTGCTGCATTTGCTATACTTGTGCCATTGCCATAGCTAGTTAGGCAAACTTTCTCGACCCTTGATCTGTATTTTCTCACATTAAGCATGTTGTATGTCGTGGAGCTCCGCCCCCTAGAGGGGCTTTAGCTCCTAGTGGTTTACCCTGGCCGCGTCCGCGGCCGTACTGAAAACTCATTATGCAAGATGCGTCAGCCAATCAGGGCACGCCTGCCCCTATATATGACCCATGAGCCCAGAGAACGTCCTCCCTTTTTATTCAGCAAACGCTTGCTGAGTGCTATACTGATTACTCTACTTCAGCCTGAGAATTTTTGCCGTCGACGTTCTTTAGCTCGACGTCTCAACATGAAAAAGTTTTTCGCCGCCGCTTGCCGTTGCGCCAACCTGTCTCCGGACCAGGATTCACATCGCGCGTGTTTCCTGCCTGGGACCGGCTCACGCTCGTGAGGGTCTCACAGACCCCCCAGCTTGCTCCTCCTGTGCTACTTTGCGAACTACTTTGAACAGGAGGTAGACGTCTCCGCCGTCTTGGATCCCAGCGACAACGAGATGTCTGAGGAGGACGCTCCTACACAGGACCCGACTCCTCTGACGCAGGCAGACCCGCCCCCTTCCCACGTGGGTTGTGGTGGCGGTTTCTCGCGCTTCTCCCTCTCTCCCGGGAGAAATGGAAGACGAACTCTCCTCTGCTGCTTCTTTCCGCCCGCCCCCTCTCCGTGTGGAGTTTGCGGGCATGATAGAGAGGGCAGCTCTTCGCATCCAGCTGACTCTGCCCCCCCTGCCCTACCGTCATCTGTGGCTGTCTCTCTCCTCCCTGCGTGAGGCCGATCGCGCACCCCTCCTGAACGCACCTCTCTCCCAGGAGGGCTTATTCGGGGACGCCGTTCACACGGCCATTGCGTCTTTCAAGAAGACGGACGAGGGACGGAAGTAGTTGTCTCGCCACCTTCCTCTGGCTGGCCATTCTTCCCGCCCGGCCTCACGAGCCCCTTCTCATCGCCAGGGCTCTTCTGGTAAACGTCGCCAGCGCCGTCAAGTCTCTGCCGCCGCCTCTGTTGCTGCCTCAGCTCCTCCTCCTGTAGCCGCGGCTCCTGCTCCTCCTCCCGTGCGACCCCGATTGGGTCGAGCTCGGCGGCGGTAGGGGCAGAGAGGTAATTCAAACTTTTCCTGACCAACGCACCCCAACTCCTTGCCCTTCCTCTCTGAGCGTTATTGGGAGTGGCGTCAGCATTGTACAATGTCAGCCTGGCTCGACCGTACGATCAGGCGGGGTTATCTGGTCCAGTTTCGCTCTGCTCAACCCCCCTTCTCGGGTATAGTGGAGACGGTGATGTCAACACCCGACAGAGCCTCTGCTCTACTGTCAGAGATGACGGAATTGCTGAACAAAGGAGCGATCTCCGAGGTCCCGGAGGATCTCAGGCAGGACGGCTTACTCCCGTTACTTCCTGGTTCCCAAGAGGACGGGAGGAGTGAGGCCTATCTTGGATTTGCGCAATCTGAATGCGCACGTAGCCAAACGACCGTTCCGCATGCTCACCACCAATCGCCTGCTGGAAGCCTTTCTGCCGGGGGATTTTTGTTCGAGCATAGACCTCAAGGATGCGTACTTCCATGTCCCGATCGTTCGC
>JACXGI010011104.1:8877-25951 GCA_016801175.1 Esox masquinongy | reverse complement strand
GGGGGGGGCGGAGTGGGGTTGCTGCTGTTGCCAATAGTTACGGGCGAAGGGGCGGGGAACATGGGAGGCCCGTTTGAGGATGGTGAGGGGGGCTTCTGTGACAGGGGGCTGGGGGCTGGGATGGCAATGACAGGACGGGGGCCGGTGGCCTTGCCCGGCGGGCTGCTGATCATGACGGGGGGCGAGGGGGGCAGCGGGCTGAAGTTGGACGCTGACCACACAGACTTGGAGGGCGGGGCGGGGGCCGGGGCAGGTGCCGGGGGCGCGGGGGGGACGGGCTGCCGCCGAGGGACTGTGGCGTAGTGGGGCAGGACCGGGTGGAAGGCGGAGCCCAACGAGGTGGCAAATCGGGAGGCAGAGTGTCGTAGGGGAGGGGTGGGGGGCGTTGCCGAATCGGGCGATGGGGCAGGGGGGGGGTAGTTTGGGGTGGTGGGCGACACAGGCGTGGAGTTGGTCTTGGAGGACTCGGGAGGTGGTGGGGTGTAGAGGGTACTTTCAAATGCTGAATACAGATGAACAGGACAGGGAGAATCAGCCACCGTGCACACAGGGAGGAAAAGAACAGGAGAGGAGAGAGAAAAAGGGGGAAACAGAAAGAAGAGGGTGGCAAATGAAGCAGGAAAAACCAGCACAGACCTAAATCTCCTTCTGTCTTCTCATTTTTTGGGGGTGATTTCTGACAGAGAGGACGCTACTATTAGTACACAGGGTTAGCGGTTGTGACAGAACCAGAGGCTGACTCTAAAAACAGTGTGGCAGGTATTGTACACGTGGACAGAAGTCGCCGGGAACCAAAGACCATTGCACATTCAGGATGGAGCGCTTGGCTAACACCCTCACTGAACGTAGCCCGATCCAGATACACACTTTAACATCCTTACTGTAGCCTCTAGTCCAACTCACAGGATCAACACACACCAGCCACTCTCTCCACACTAACAACTATGTCGGGACTGAGCAAGCAGAACAGTTGTGTTGTATACATTCACAACTCCGGCCACCACAATTGAAAGATGTAAACAACTTGGACATTTTATTCAGTGTTTGTTGACAAGTACAGTAAGCAAATGCTGTACCATATGGTGATGGATACACAGACGCTGGCAGAAGGGGAGGCTCCCTCCAGCCCTCATCCCATCATAAAAACAAGGAGTTTATCCATGGAAAGTCTGTAGGTCATGGTGTTTTCCTATCAACACCCCCACTTCTAATATTTCCTCATCCGTCATGTGCTGTAACTACCTCCATCCGTAGTTAGCCGAGGCAGGGGTAGCGTCGCTGGGTGGTCACATTGCCAGAGCCAGACTGCATGCCCTGACTTATCCATGCTTTATTTTTGTTAAGTGGGCCCCAACCAACAGAGCCCTAGCTTTAGCCTAGCTCCGAGGCTGCTCCCGCCGTATGATAACGGAGGGGCTAATGCTGCTAATCCTTTGTGCCGGCCTCATTCTGCTCCACTGAACCGCAGTAGCAGCCCAGCAGTCACTTTTGTGTGGACGGACACACGCACGCGCACGGACGGACACACATTTTTCTATCCTTGTGGGGACCGGAAACCTAACCCAGAAATCCATGTTCCCTATCTTCTAGCCCTAGCCTAACCTTTACCTCATTAACCTATCCTTTATGCCAATGTTTGACCAAGCCCTGAATGGTAATGCCTAAACCTAAAAGTAACCCTGATTTTGGTGATTTGCCTTAAACCTAACCCCTATGCCTAATATTGCATTTCACCTAGTGGGTTCTGAGAGCTTATTTAGACATCAATTATCGTTAACACAATTTAATTCATATAACATTAACATAATATGTAAATACAGTTTTCAATTCACACTAGCAACAAAAAAAACCTTGCTGTGCCATAAAGAGAAACACATTCGCAAACAGAGTTTTGGCCAGACCCTAGAAGCCATAAAACCTTACTGTTTACCTGGTAACTAACATGGCACTGTTGCTGGTGACTGAATTGTTTTGGTGTCAGTGTGAGATGTTTTCAATTGTTTCTTGAAGACAATTCTTTTTTGTGATGGAGCTGGAAGGATCTAGAAAACCAGACTTCCTATCCAACCACTCATTCCACTCCAATACACATTTAGCGAGACATCGTCTATAGATCTCGGTAGCCGCAGGGAGTATCGGTCGATACGGCCAACTATTGACATTTTGACCACTTTACACCAAAAACATTTTTAGACCCAAAACTGGCAACGAGTTTCATTCCTCTAAATAAAACTATCTAACTAAATATAGTGCAAAAACACTTGAGGGACAAGGGGAAGCCTCAAACTGCCACAGGGCCATCATGGGTTGCCATTAGAAACGCATAAGAAATGTATTGACTGAAGATGGCATTCTATTGTTATTCACACAAAGACCCCCTTGTTCTTCCTAATGTACAAAAGACTACAGCTAATAAGAGAGACTCCATGGAGTTAGACACATCAACAAAGTAATTATCGCCAGTCAATGGGTCTGCCCTACTAACATACATATTTATAGTAATAGTGTTCAGTTAGAAGTTCAGTATGTTAGTAGTACATTTTCAGTTAGAGGTTCAGTATGTTTACAGTAATACTGTTCAGTTACAGGTTGAGCATGTTTGTAGAAAGTGTTCAGTTGAGGTTCTGGATGTTTATTTGCACACAATACCAACATGACATCCAGAGACACAGAGTTCCATCCAATGGAATATGAAACGTAACTATGAATGAAACTGGACATTTTACTAGTAGCTACAGTAGGTCAACAGGGCAAATGTATGTTTACTCTGCAGGAAAGACAATTAGAAGCATATTAAAAGTGCATTGTCACATTTCAAACCCAAACGCACTCCAAACAAACATGCAGTGCAACACTGTTTCTTGTGCCTGTCAGTTACTGTCCTTGTGGATTTGTTGTAAAAAATAAATAAAACCAGGTGACAATGTCTTTACCATAATGTCTTTAACCTGTTCATGGTTATGCTCATGTGAAGCCTCCCCCCCCCCATTCTGGGGGGCAGGCAGTACGTTAGCCTTGATTATGTATTTTTAGCCTCTGACTAACACAGAGAATCTGGCCCAGCTAATGTAATGAGTCAGGCACTGAACCATGCCAACTCCCCCACTGACCCAACATGTAGCGGTGAAGTCTCACACGCATCCATGGTTCTCCCAGAACCTCTGTCCTGCCTGTGCAGGCTGGCTGAGGGACCTAACCCTCCACTAACACAAATCCATCCTCGGTCAAACTGGACACAGTTAACAGAAGCAAGCAGAAAAGGCCAAGGGTGTGTGTGTGTGTACACGTTTGCATCCCTGCTTACTGAGAGAAACGCATAAACACAAACTCTACCCTTATGCCCTGGTGCCACTCAAGCTGTTCCTCGAGCCGGTCCAACACACAGGCAGATGGGAGCGAGACATGGGGGAGGAGACTAGCTAGAAGGCAAAACTAACTAATGAATAGTCAGAGAACGATTGGAAGACAATCAGTATCTAAGCTGAATGTTAAATGCTAAGTTTGGATTTTAAAGCAAATACGTCTCTTTGGAAGTACTACATGAAGAGAGCTAAACCGGTCACCTGTTCGAGACTATTCTGTTAAGTCATTTTGCTCCTACCAGTGGCTTTAGAGTATATTCAGTGTGTCTTATAGTATCTTGTCCAGTCATTCTGTATACATGTGCATAACGCCTGTGTGTCTGTTAACATGTGTGTGTGTGTGTGTTTGTCTGTTAGTACAGGTAAATCTGTGTGTGTAAAGAATGTGTAAGAAGAAAGTTAAAAGCCTTGGCTTCTCACCGGCGTTGGAGATGCGTCTACCTCTCTCCCAGTCCATCCGCTCTCTGTCCAACTGCTGCTCCTGGTGAGTCTCCCTCTCCATCCTCTCCCTCTCCATCAGCTCTCGCTCTCTCTCCGCCCTCTCCCTCTCCAGCTGCTCTCTCTCCTGCTCCAGACGCTCGCGCTCCAGGCGTTCCCGTTCAGCGCGCTCGGCGTGCTCCCGCTCTTTCTCCGCGCGCTCACGTTCTCGCTCCTGGCGCTCCTGGTCTTGGCGTTCCCGTTCTCGCTCCCTCTCCAGCATCTCACGCTCCAGCCGTTCCCTCTCCTGGCGTTCCCGCTCCAGCCGCTCGCGCTCCACCTCCTTCTGCCTCTGAAGCTCTTGCAGCTGCCTGGCATGAGGGAGAGACCAGGAGTGAGGGAGACAAGGAGTGAGGGAGACCAGGAGTGAGAGAGACCCCAGAGAAGTGATAAGAAACCAAAAAACAGGCGATCAGAGAGGATGGCGGAGAAACCCGAGGGGAGAAAATGATGACACGAGGACGTGACCTGGTATCTCCCACTGATCAAAGACGCAATGCAGACCGACAGGCAGGGCTTTGCTAAAGGCCTTCATTATATAACCCTATTGAAGTAATGACCGTTCTGTGCAAGACAAACAGTTACGCAATCACAGGCAAGCTCTACAAACGTGTCTTGTTACACACAATTTTGTTCGCTTCTGGCTACAGCCTCCCATTATGTAGCAATGAGGGGAGGCCCGTCTAACTCAGAGGAATCCGTTATTCGGGTTGTACTGGTTTGAACTGCATACAATTCACCAGGAACACTGTCCCTAAACATGAAATATCAGCTTGTTCATTCCAGCCAAGCCTGCTGACCTCTGATCACTGCTTCCCAGGCTGGAGAAGACTTATCGCTGCAGATACGCTGCTCACCACTTGAGGGCAGCACGCTTTAAGAGGTGAGTCAGGCTGTCTGCTGGTGTCGCTTGCTGTAGCTTACGGTGACCCTTGCTGGCCGGCAGCAGTGAAGTCTGGCTCCAAGCAATTTCACAGACTGTTCACAATCCATTTCACTGCCATGGAGGCTGTGAATGATGCACTGCCTATTCTTTTTCGGTCTTCGTCAGCCTCAGACAGGTCTGCTGTGCAACATTATCTACACTGTTGATGATGACACTTGAAGTAGATCCCTCTGCTTGCGACCTCCTCTACAACAGCTACAGCTCCTCGGTCACCCTGGGTGAGTGGACAGACAGAGGTGGACTGACAGACTGTTGGAGCTCAGTTTTGGGCTGTGCGGTCAAGATGATCAAGAAATCTGTAGTGCTTAATTTCTACAGACAGCATTCAAGCCCTTCTCCCTCAGACACACCTCTTCACTCCTGTTCACTATTTTTGCTGCAAACCGACCTCATTTGTGGCTTTCAGTACAATAATCAGCTTAAACACAGCCATCAGTGTTAAACCCAAGGTTAGCATATGGTTATGGTTATAATTAGGATGAAATCTCACAAATTTAAGTCTAGTGCCTAAAGATCTTAATTGAAAGCAAATGTTGTTCTTTGGGTAAATTGAAGATTTTGATCTACAGGACTTGAAATAATGGTAATAAAAACTTAAAACCAATGATAGAATGGAAGCATTTACCGCTGGTAAAGAGACTGCATAGCAACATCTCAATGTTGTGTTTGTTTTCAGTGTACTTTAATTAGCTAGGAAATATGTTTTTTATTCCTGGATATAGCTGATTTACTCCCGCTACCACAGGCCTATAATGAATATCCCCATTAACTCATCACATACTCAGGGAACCATGATCTAAGAAAGAGAGAGGTTGTAGTGGGTAGCTATGCCTATTTGACAAGACAGGCTACAGACATGCCTTTTTGCTATAGGTTGAATAAATATAGCGTGACTGATTTATTAATGCAGACAATCCCAAAAGGCTGTTTACATAAACTGAATTGAATGGTTATAATGTACTGCTAGTGTTACACAATATTTAAAGACAGATTACACAAAACTTACAAAAAGGTTAACATACGATTATATTCGCAAATGCGTGGTGATAATATCAGACAGTCAGAAAGAGTCCATAATATATCTTGGCTCAACGGTATCAATATATCTAGATGCATGGAGATGAACAGTTTAAGTTAGGATAGTGCAGATATTTACTTTACCATCTTAAGAAGTCCTGTTATGGTGAGAATAGTCTTATTAAACTCTATGGGATGGATGGACGGCTGCTGAGGGCCATAGCATGAGGAAAATACATTTTTCAGGTGGTATTTTTAGCTTATTTAAGAGAATGGGCCTGTGAACAGGGTGGCTGGGGTCAGGAGAAGTTGGGCGCCGTTTTGATCTTCTCGGGTGTGGCAAATAGCACATCTGCTGGTGTCTCTTCCCGGCTATCCCGGGGAGGTTGTCCTCCCGTCGGACACCATGTGGGAGAGGATCCCTGGGAAGGATCTGAATGATTCAGACGATCTAACAGCGGAGCGCTCCATCACACAGGGGAACGGTGGGAGCGTTTCGTGAACACAACGTGTGACAGAATTTAGTGAGAAACTGATGCGCAGTTGAGAAGAGTTCATTAGACCCTGCATCCTCTGGTTAGGCGACACCAAGCCTCTACATGCCCATTATAGAATCACAGTATGGGAACCAGTCTCTACACACCCATTATAGAGTCACTGTATGGGTACCAAACAGTCTCTACAGGCCCATTATAGAATCACAGTATGGGAACCAAACAGTCTCTACAGGCCCATTATAGAGTCACTGTATGGGAACCAAACAGCCTCTACACACCCATTATAGAATCACAGTATGGGAACCAAACAGTCTCTACAGGCCCATTATAGAATCACAGTATAGGAACCAAACAGTCTCTACACACCCATTATAGAATCACTGTATGGGAACCAAACAGTCTCTACACACCCATTATAGAATCACAGTATGGGAACCAAACAGCCTCTACAGGCCCATTATAGAATCACAGTATGGGAACCAAACAGTCTCCACACACCCATTATAGAGTCACAGCATGGGAACCAAACATTTTCCTGTCCTAAACACGCCAGGAGGAGAATGATCTCATATAACCTGGGGTGCAAACAACCTGTGACACACCAGTTGATGACGAACAGCACTTCTCGGCTCACTTTTTCCCCCATAAGTTCACCGTATGTTCATCCCTCCCTAGTAAACTGCTCATGCAGCATATCCCCCCCCCCCCCCCCGATAGTATAGTCCATACCTGAATCCATTCTACACTATGTGCTGAGAGAAGCAGTGTAATAACAGTCAGAGTGGAAACCAGACATCAATAAACCCTGGAATTGCCAAGTCAGGGTACCGCAGGTTCAATCAATCCATGTTATCCTCCCAGAATGACTACATGGCCTCCCACTGACATTTATTAGAGAAACCATCTCTCCTCTCTTTCTGATGGAGCTTGAAAAAGCCTCACAATCTGAAATAGTAACCACTGACAAATATCGGCAGAGACTTAGAGTACAATATAAGTTGGTCAAATTAGTTCATTACAACATCATTAAAATGGACAGCTTGAGAACCACATTAAAATAATTTTAATGTTACCAAATATTGTAAAGCTTGAGCAAGTATTACAGGGACCGTTTTGTGGGCCCAGGCAATCCTCCGTGTAGGCTGGATTAGCCAGTGGAAAAGCAGAGAGAGTCGGATTTAGCCGGTGGAGATCCTCTCTCACCCAGGACCAGTCTGGAGGAAGCGGAGAAGTGTTTCACTAGCTGTTGCCGCATGCCAGGCTTCCTCTCAGGACTTCCCAGTACCACTGACCCCATTCTCCGCATACAACAGCCTCACTCTACCAGGAGCCCGTGTGACAGACTGCACGGTCACAGAACCGAAGCTGGAGGCAACCGGGTCCCAGAGGATGGGCTGCTCCACACACACTTCAAGAGAATGCCCACAGTATGAGAGGGAGAAAGGACAGAGGAAAGGAGCACTATCCTCACAGCTTTCACTGAAGCCTCCGTGCACTCATCTCCCACCTCCCCACTCTCTCTACACCCACCAGCACCTCCCCCATTCCAACTCTCCTGCCCTCCCCTCCCCCTCACCACATCCCTCACTCATCCTCCTCTGTTCCCTCACTTACCTCTGTCAACGAGTTAATTAAAGGTTGGAGGTGCTCTATGAGCGTTAGGCGCTGGGCCACTAGAGGGCTGAAGGCGGGGTATCGGTCTCAAAGGACCATTAACCAAGGGTTTCTCCCAGATAACATGCCCTCATCCAGAGTCTACTGTATATTGTGTAGTATATCAGTACTAAGATGAGGCCATGACAGAGTTTTGGTATATGGGTCTTTCTATAAATAAAGTGATTAAGAGGTTCGACATTTAAAAATGGTTGGACATACAGTGAAAATCAAAAGGCCAAATAACATTAAAAATTTCATTTTTAGACAGTGCCTGAGTGTGTGACTGACTGAACTGGTTAAGTGGGTGGGCTTTAGAGTATCTTCTCAGCCAATCAGGACAGTGCACTGGAAAAAAAAAAAAAAACTTCAAATCCGTTTACTATACCATAGGCTACTATTCCTTCAGTCATAGGCCTTGACTGCAATTTGCTGCCCTTGGAGGCCAACACCTGACAGAATACCAGGGCACTCAGGGCATGGCTAAACAAGCTGACAAGTGCCGACACCCATAGTCCCTGTGCCCCAGAACACAAATGCAACCTTCCTAAATGACAATCAGCAGCCGGATAGGCTTTAAAAGGCTAGTCATGGCTCACATCAACACCATCATCCAGGACACTCAGGACTCCCTCCAAACCACATAGTGTATCAAACGATCCACAGATGACAGGGATCTGTTACACTCCACGCTGCCCTTTCCCACCAGAGCTATACCTAGGACAGGGTAATATGGCCCAAAAAAATAATTTCACTGGGTATTTCAAACTTTGGATGATAATGGCATATCTCGCTGTATATTAATCTGTTCCTTTAATTTAAATAAAAATGTTTAAGAAAGAACAATACTCTAGAATGGTAACTACTTATTTTCTACTCCGCGTTTTCTCCTGTATGCTCTATATAATGCCAAATGTCGCAAATACAATAAACCACAGAACAACATAATTAACGGTCTTCTGATAAGCTTACAAAATAATTTAGCATTTAAGTATTCTAAGGTTTATTCAAGTAACTGCTACCGCATAACAGAAAGCATTGCATGATGGGGAGGCTGGGGAGGATGGGGGGAGGGGCGGGGGAGGGGGGGGGGGGGGGGGGGGGGGGGGGGGGGGGGGGGGGGGGGAGGGTGGTGGGGAGGCTGGTGGGGAGGCTGGTAGGGAGGCTGGTAGGGAGGCTGGGGAGCTTGCCATTGTCAAGGGAATGCCAAAGTTAAAATACCAGTAACGGAAGCAATGCCATGTTGGAGTACTCTTTTCCAAGAGAGGAACATACTGTAGCTATCTGAAGCCAAAAGTGTATCATCCTTCTATAATGAGAGATAATAAAATGTGCCATTTGGAGATGTCAGTATTGAGACTTGTGGACAACTACCTGCCATTTGCACAAGAACAATTTCATAACATTCCAAATCAGAACTATTTGGGGACAGCTGACAACTACAGTACAACTAATATAGTCTAACAGTACATTGTATTATCACAATTGGGGTGAGCAAAGCTGGAGCCTTTACAATACATCTCTGTCTTGCTGAGAGAGGGAAAGGCAGCTCCCTGCAGGTCCTATTGAACAAAACAATAGGAGCAGATCAGAAATGATCAAAGGACGCTTCACCGCATGTCAACACAAACAGACAGAATTTCCCTCACTTTCTCACAGGAGACCTACATGCACACAGAGACAAGTGGGAAAAGGGTAGGATGTCTTCAAAGACGTGAAAGGCCTTGCTGATCCATTTACTGGCATCTCAGTTCCTGACATGCGTTGCCTGGGGAACCGTTGCTAAGGGAGTGTAGGCGGCACACAGCCTGAATCCAAACGTCATCTAACAACTTACTACAGACTTAAAAAGACAACCAAAACAAGTCTACTTTACAAGAAAAAGAACCGCTTGAATGTGCCATGTTTGACAAATGGCTTATTTAGACAGAATGAAACCGAATCAGAACCACAGGGAAGGACAAAGGCTGCCTTGGTACCTGAACATTGGAGGAGTTTTAGGACAGGTCGGGTCTCTACTGCTCAGAAAGCAGCAATTAAAATGTCTATTTAGCCAGTGCTGCAAACATCAAAACCTGTTGAGTACCTTGCTGAGTAACTATATTATTTACTGGTGTTACACATTAAAATGTACTTGTGAAAACATTATGGTGCATAGGATGTTGTACTGCTGCTGAAGTCATACCTACTGCGTGGCAGAAGATTACAGAAGAGTATTTTGGTAAAAAGCAAACCTTTCATTATACATTTTAATTTAGACCTTTTTTGGAAGTTCTTTCAGTGCATTACTCCATATTTAAGAACCCAGCTATTGCCTCAATGCAATGACGTCAGGATAGGTTCAGGAGACTTGAAAATAGAGATGAACATCTCTTCAAGGGAAATCTCGCAAAGCTGTCCTGCAACCAGGAAGTATTCCCCAGCACATGTGAATACCCTGTCCAACAACCATGATTGAGCTTGCAGGTGCCCAACCCACCAAAACAAGTTGCAAAGAAATTGGTGAGACATGGCATCCTTGTCTAACATCCTCCCCTGTAATTCCAGGGCAGACCTGAAATTGCTCTGCGCCACCCTTTACAAGACAGTCAGTATGGCATGACCAGAATTCAAGCACCTGGCCAAATGATGCAGCTATCCTGTAAGACCAATGCACCGCTTCAGGGCAATTTCAGTTGCAGCGCTCAGGGCATTAGAAAGACCTGTCATAATGACCTTGTTATCTACTGCTCAGGTATTAAATTCAAACCAATGTTGGGGAAGGGGCAGTTGTTAACATGATTTTAAATGCAAATTGAAAATGCCCTAAAACAATCTTGCACTAAAAAATGAGCATCTTTGGAACAGTCTTCAGAATGATGAGCTTTCGGGTGTAGCAACAGCGGGACGCTGTTGTCCTTGATTCTGACAGCCAAGGGAAGCAAAGCTGCAGAATCACAAAGCCTGGCAAGCCCACAGTCCAGCTGGTCAGAGCGGCTTTCTTCATTGGCTCAGTGGCCTTCCCTGAACAGTTCTGTCTGTGTGGAGTGAAGCCCGGTTAGTCCACATGGAGCTACTCCATAAAAGATTCAGTCCAACTTTACCGCTCACAGTTACTTTCCCGTGTCCCCCTAACCAGCAGACCGGATCAGAACACAACTCAGCACCAAGGAGGGGAACTGTGTATGTTCAACTGCAGCCATGTGTGGGTGTCTCAAACATACAGAAAACAAGCGGTTTGACAAAGCTGCGGGTGCTTGATGCCATTACAATGTCATCCCCGAACGCTGTCACGGCGTCATCCCCGAACGCTGTCACGGCGTCATCCCTGAACGCTGTCACGGCGTCATCCCCGGTGCTGTCACGGCGTCATCCCCGGTGCTGTCACGGCGTCATCCCCGGTGCTGTCACGGCGTCATCCCCGGTGCTGTCACGGCGTCATCCCCATGTCAAGCAGCAGAGAAATGCTGCTCATTAACAGCGTGCTTCACTAAATGATTATGTCAATCCGGTACAGAGCACCACACTATTTCTCCCTCGCATCAGTATTTATTATCTCAGTCTATTGTCTCTCCACCTGACAGAGGTGCTAGAAGTAGGCTAAGCGCTAAAGCCAACCTGCTTTCGTTTCACACCAGCTATTATACATCCCATTATTCACCTCATATATTTTTAATCTAACTGTAGGCTGATAATAGGAATCTCATGGACGTTTAAAGAGGCACTGAACGGTTTTCCCATGGCTGTGCCTGTCTACTGTGTCTTCAGAAGGATTGGGACAAAATAGCCAAATCCACAACTTTGTGTATGTAATCCTCCAAACCATAACCCGCGACATTTTGATAGAAAAGGGGGACCTCAATATTTCTTGAACGTTTAAAAAAAAATGAGACTGAGCAATTGTCAGAGTAGACGTCGAGGCCTGACAGTCTATGAAGTGTATTTGAGAAATTGATATACCCAGAGTTCATTTCAGGTGGTTATTCAAGAATTTAACTTGTCATTGTTAGACTGGATTGCTGCTGTAGCGATTCTTCATTATATTCATATTGTCTTGCCCTCTCCCTAAAACACATGCATACAATCAGAATCAAAATGACTGGCACCATACTGGAACAATACCGCTCAAACATGTTTGTATAATATTTGTTGATTGCGCTAAGAAATAAGTTTTTTTCATAATAGTATTGCTATAAGTAATAGTAATTTTCTCAAAAAGGTTAAACATATTTTTCTCTGTTAAACATATTTCAATATCTAACATTGCTATGGAAACACAGCAGGTTCTAATGTCTTTCCAGATCCTTGGAAGGCACAATATGGACTGATTTTGTGGTACAATAATTTCTTTGTGACCTTTGTGTGCCAGTGGTTACAGTCATGCTGGAAGACTCACCTGTGGCTAGCTTCATTCGCAAACGAAGGAATTGTCTCCTTATTCGTGATTGGATACTTACTTGTCGACATCCTCAGTAGCGCACTGTTACATGGAGGACACGAAATATACAGTGGATATAAAAAGTCTACACACCCCTGTTAAAATGCCAGGTTGTTGTGATGTAAAAAATGAGACAAAGATAAATCATTTCAGAACTTTTTCCACCTTTAATGTGACCTATAACATGAACAATTCAATTGAAAAACAAACAAACCTTTGAGGGGGAAAAATAAAAAACTCACAATAACCTGGTTGCATAAGTGTGCACACCCTTAAACTAATACTTTGTTGAAGCACCTTTTGATTTTATTACAGCACTCAGTCTTTTTGGGTAGGAGTCTATTAGCATGGCACATCTTGACGTGGCAATATTTGCCCACTCTTCTTTGCAAAAGCGTTCCAAATCTGTCAGATTGTGAGGACATCTCCTGTGCACAGCCCTCTTCAGATCACCCCACAGATGTTTAATTGGATTCAGGTCTGGGCTCTGGCTGGGCCATTCCAAAATGTTAACCTTCTTCTGGTGAAGCCATGCTTTTGTGGATTTGGATGTGTGCTTTGGGTATTTGTCGTGCTGAAAGGTGAACTTCCTCTTCATCTTCAGCTTTCTAATGGACGCCTGAAGGTTTTGTGCCAAAATTGCCTGGTATTTGGAACTGTTCATAATTCCCTCCATCCTGACCAAGACCCAGTTCCAGCTGAAGAAAAACAGCCCCAAAGCATGATGCTGCCACCACCATGCTTCACTGTGGGTATGGTGTTCTTTGGGTGATGTGCAGTGTTGTTTTTGCACCAAACATACCTTTTGGAATTATGGCCAAAAAGTTTGAAACCTTGGTTTCATCAGATCATAACACATTTTCCCACGTGCTTTTGGGGGACCTGATGTTTGTTTTTGCAAACTTCGGCCAGGCATGGATGTTTTTCTTTGCAAGAAAAGGCTTCCGTCTTGCCACCCTACCCCATAGCCCATTCTTATGAAGAATACGGGAGATTGTTGTCACATGTAGCATACAGCCAGTACTTGGCAGAAATTCCTGCAGTTCCTTTAATGTTGCTGTAGGCCTCTTTGAAGCCTCCCTGATCAGTTTTCTTCTCATCTTTTCATCAATTATGGAGGGACGTTCTTGGTAATGTCTCTGTTGTGCCATATTTTCTCCACTTTATGATGATTGTCTTCACTGTGTTCCATGGTCCCCAGTTACATCCCCAGTTATAAGAGGGTGTGCATACTTATGCAACCAGGTTATTGTAAGGTTTTTATTTTTCATTTTTCCCCCTCGAAGATTTCAGTTTGTTTTTCAATTGAATTGTTCACATTATAGGTCACATTAAAAGCGGAAAAAGTTCTGACATGATTTATCTTTGTCTCATTCTTTTTACATAAAAAAAACCTGGCATTTTCACAGGGGTGTGTAGACTTTTTATATCCACTGTAAACCGACTCAAAAGAATCAAAATAACACTTTTGGCCATCAACAAAGGGCCCACCAGTATTTATTGTCCTGCTGGTCATCTGAACAGGTAAAATGTTGGTGTGGCACAACTGTGAATCAATTTGTTATTGCTATCTCTTTGGGGTTTCAGGCAGGGTATCCCTATATTCTCTCAACTGCTGATGTAAAAACGGGTTTATAAAATCAATTTAATTGACGGATGTGTATAATTTCACTCCACTTACCATCCCGGGAATTGGATGTGTCTCTTGATATCAACAAACGTGTTAAAATCAGTTTTTCCCCCCAGGTAGTGCCACTCGAATGACTCAGTGTTCCTATAAAACTTTGAGCTGGGCTCACTGCTGCCACCATGGAGTAGCAAAAGAGCTCTTGGGCTGGGGTGGGCCTCTATTCTCCTGGGGTGGGCCTCTATTCTCCTGGGTTGGGCCTCTATTCTCCTGGCTGGAGGTAGTCAGTCAGTATCTGGGCCTCTGGCCCCCTCTGCCTCTAGTGCCTTTACCCTCAGTGTTTTTGACGATATCCAAAGCTATGCACATGGAGGTAGGAGGGTGTAGTGTTAGAGTTCTTGGATTAACTGTAGCCTGAGTGACTCAAAATCCATCACATGGTTTCTGTTAACTAAACTCAATACAACATGGGGCTGAACAGACAAAGACCTGCGCTGGAACACGGGCCTCCACCTTCCTGACCACAGAACAGTCGCGTGCGAAAATAGAGCGGTGTTGTTAAGCCATTTCACTATCCGATGACGTCTAGGCGTAATGGGAAACTACCATGACCAGGAATGTCGGTTATTTCATCATTGGGGGTTATTTATAAAATGTAAGAAAACAACAGTGACCTTTAAAATCCATCCATCACCATTCTGACAGGAGACTAGAAGACCCGTGTGTGAGCTCATGGTGCAGGACTGTAGGCCTTCAGTAATTATAGACCTCCAACAAAGTCCTCAGTAGAAATAAAACTGTCAGGGTTGGACTGGACGTACTTGGCCGTCCCCTGGCGGCAAACAGATCCATCAACAGCAATCTTGATGTTTGCAAGCGTGAGTTGGTGCGCATTCGCGATTGCGTGCACGCGTCCATGTGTTGCGATGACCCTGCACCCGTGTGTACCTTTGAGGCACTGCAGATGAGTGTGTGAGAGTCTGCATCGCAAGGATGACATCAACCATGGAGCACCCAGCCACTTCCATTGACTGCAACATCTAAATATGGACGCGGGTCGGAACAGAACAGAAGGCCGGAGGCTTGGATCCAGATCTATTACCAACACAGAAAAGAACTTCTTTGAACACACCCAGGTCTTTCCTGTTTCTGGCAGAGCCACACTGATTATCCTTAAAAGGAGCCCTCCTTCTACTCAGCGTAAAGGAATGCTTACTTCACTACTACAGTACAAAGCTGAGTATGTGGGGCAGACATGTTGCTATGTCAGGTATGTGTTTTTATGAGGTAATGCCACAGGCAGGGGCCATTTTAAACATATGAAACAGTCCAGGGTCATTCTTCACAGAGAGAAAAAGGTGACTGCATTTTCCCGCCCGAGGCCTACTTCTGAAAACTTTGTGTTTAGACAAGGTAACAGACCAGGCCACCCACCTCAACCACCATCTGTGTCCACCACAAGAACGCAATCATGTTATTTTGTTAATGATGGGGTTAATAAAGTTAGAAACCAATTTTATGACCATCACGTGGGAGGGAGCAAGTCGAATACATAAAGAAGTCACGTTAGGCATTTGCTTCCCAGTAAAAACCCCCACACACACATGCACAAACATACACACCTGTGTAAATCAAGACTTATAACAAGGCAATTAAACAGTGTTAGTACAGGATATGAACCAGAGATGCCAAACAACCAGTGGAACACATCTGAGGCTGACAGGGATGTTTTAATAACATTCCCAGGGAAGCTGCTGCCAATAAAAGGTTGCCAACCAAGTGGCTTTACACCAGGAGGCCTTGGGATTTCTGTGAGGCTGCTGAAACAAGATGATTAAATTAATTAAAAGTCTAAATGTGTCAGCTGAGTGGACATCAATCATAGGTAGATGAGAGCATGTACAAGAGATCTCATAAGGCAAAAGGAAGTAACCACAAAGAGTCAAAAACGGCATGTATGCCCACATACTGGTCAATCTTCCTTGTCCGTAACGTCCAGTTGATACTAAAGAAAGAAAATCTAGGTCAGTGAACAAAAAGCACAGTGTCTGGGTAATAACCCTGATTCCCAGAGAACCAGGTACCACAATTAAGCTTCAGTGTATGTCCACTTTCATTGTAGCTCCTTCACGGTCTGAGAAACAATATACTGCTGCCACACCAGGAGTGTAACCAAATCACTTTCCCACTGTACTACCATATATATATGTCATCCATCAAGTCCACCACACAACCACTGCTGCTGTGATGCTGGTTACAGCGTTGGGAGGAGAGACGGCTGACCTCAGGGTCGTCTTTGATAAAGAAGGTGGACGGTTCAGGTCACGATGCCACGCCTGAGTGTCAACGGCAACAGGACGGCAGTCAGTCACTGTGTGATCTATGAGATCAGGCAGCAGTCTAATTGGTTTCTGTGACCGTGGTGATAAAACAACGAGCAGAAAGCAGCTGTCTGAGATCTATACTGTTACTCTGCACTGAAGAGGGCCTCTCTTCCACACAGTGACACTCAGAGATAGTGGGATACAGTCATTTAAACATGCAGCAAATAGGGTTTCTTATAACGTCTGCACTGCAACTGCAGGCAAAGTTCATAATACAGCCGCAGTAACTGTGGAATTACGGCGTTTCACAGAATTACTGAACTATTCTCCTACTGATTTAGCTCCTGTCAGTGGAGGAGGGGGAGGTATGTCTGGAATGCCTTGTCAAGCGTTAGGCCAGTCCATCTGAATAGCAATAGGGAGAGGCGTCGCGCCGAGCAGGAGACACTATTTCCACTGGATATAGTGATGTGTTGTCCGTATGCTCCAGCCTTGCTCGCCACAGGCCCAGTCATCCTCCACCCAGCCCCGCTGTAATGCAGGCGTCTCCAGCTGTGCCTGGCAGCCATCAGCTTCTAGGTGACGGCAGGTGTCCTTGTGACTAACAGTGTTAGGCCACTAACATCAGACTTTTCCAGTCAACTCCCCAAGCTGAAATATCGGTTGGTCTGCCCTTGAGTAAAGACGTTAACCTGTCAGTAAAAGCTGATCCACTGGCTGTGACCCAACTCCCTGAGGGGGGGGGGGGGGGGGG
>JACXGI010011103.1:0-25852 GCA_016801175.1 Esox masquinongy | reverse complement strand
CACAATCCTCTCCAGGGTGCGGTTATCCCTATTGCTTGTACACTTTTTTCTACCACATCTTTTCCTTCCCTTCGCCTCTCTATTAATGTGCTTGGACACAGAGCTCTGTGAACAGCCAGCCTCTTTAGCAATGACCTTTTGTGTCTTGCCCTCCTTGTGCAAGGTGTCACTGGTCGTCTTTTGGACAGCTGTCAAGTCAGCAGTCTTCCCCATGATTGTGTAGCCTACAGAACTAGACTGAGAGACCATTTAAAGGCCTTTGCAGGTGTTTTGAGTTAATTAGCTGATTAGAGTGTGGCACCAGGTGTCTTCAATATTGAACCTATTCACAATATTCTAATTTTCTGGGATACTGAATTTGGGGTTTTCATTAGTTGTCAGTTATAATCATCAAAATTAAAAGAAATAAACACTTGAAATATATCAGTCTGTGTGGAATGAATGTATACATTATACAAGTTTCACTTTTTGAATGGAATTACTGAAATAAATCAACTTTTTGATGATATTCTAATTTAATGACCAGCACCTGTCTATTTGAAAAGAGCCTCTTCCACGTAAAGAGGAGATTTAGATTCACCCATGGAAATAAAATAACTACATCAAAAGCCCCTTCAGGTCATCTTTCAGAATGGGAATGTACCCTCTGATTCCAATTATAATAAAGACCAATTCTAAAGAAATGTGCTCAGAAATGGAAAACCCTGTCCTAGTCATTTAAATTCTTTGTAGTTCTTACCAGTGTCCGGGTCTTTGGCATAGACAACAGCAATGGGTGTCCTGACGGTGGTATTGTCAAAAACTGTGACTTCATAGTGGTCGTTGGAGAACTTGGGAGGGTTGTCATTCGTATCCTGAATCATGAGTAAGATGTCCGCTTGGCAGGAGCGACCCCCACCATCCGTGGCTTTGGCCACTAGATCATACTCTGTCACCTTCTCCCGGTCCAACTGGGCTAGTGTGAACAACTCGCCTGCCACAAAGAATACAAGGGAATTAGACTAACATAGATGGACACAATCAAAAGTTCTCTGGAAATTCAATGGCATTAAAGCATTGAGGGTCACATGCATTATAAACAGAGTGTATAAACACGTGTAGTATTTATATACACAACCATTCAAAAGTTTGTGGTCATTAAGAAATGTCCTAGTTTTCCATGAAAACATACATGAAATGAGTTTGAATAGGAAATGTAGCAAAATGAATAGGAAATATAGTCACTGACAAGGTTAGAAATAATTATTTTTAATTTAAATAAAAATTGTCCTTCAAACTTTGCTTTCGTCAAAGAATCCTCCATTTGCAGCAATTACAGCCTTGCAGATGAGTTTCAGAAGAAAGTCCTTTGTTTCTGGCCATTTTGAGCCTGTAATTGAACCCACAATTGCTGATTTTCTAGATACCCTAGTAGTAGTAACTAATCTAAAGAAGGCCAGTTTTCAGCTGCGTACATAATTGCAAAATAGTTTTGTAATGATCAACTAGCCTTTAAAAATAATTCACTTGTATTATCAAACACAACATGCCATTAGAACACAGCACTGATGGTTGCTGATAATGGGCCTATTTAGATATTCCATTAAATATCAGCCGTTTCCAGCTACAATAGTAATTTCCAACATTACATGTCTACACTGTATTTCTGATCAATCTGATTTTATTTTAATGGAATTTGGACATTTATGAGTGACCCCAAAGTTTTGAATGGTAGTCTATTTATTTAATGTAAAAAAAATAAATCCTTGAGAAACACGAATCAACCACAAAATGTTTACATTTTTCGTAGTCATTCCCTGTAATACCAGCGTGACCAAATCTTAGCATCTTTTCCCTAGCATTTTTCGGTAATATGATAGGACACATTCTTGAGATCCTGAGCTGATTTGCCTTATGCTATGAGACTGAGGATAGGCTAGTGCTATGACAAACAGGAAGTATGACTGATTAGAAGCCAAAGAGCCTAAGATAGAAAAAATACTGAATCATAGGGGTTGGCTATTTTGCACAACATGAGTTAAAGAGTTTTCTAAGAATGTAGATCATATTGTTCTTAGCCCAAACATTTCATAGATTAAAGTTTTGGACGTTTTCTGCTTGGACCCTAAATAATATTAGTCTTTTACCTGTCTTTTGATCCAGGTGGAACTTGTCTGCGTTGGGTCCGTGGAGAGTATAGGACACTTGTCCGTTGGTGCCAATATCTGGGTCCGACGCAGAAACCTTTAGTATGAAGTGGCTAGATGGAGAGTTCTCCATGACAACCTCAGTGTACAGCAACTGGAAAGAAACAATTCACATTATTTAGCTAGCTTCTTAAGGTAATTTACCTTTCTGTTTATAAGATAAGCATTCATGTAGAGCAGGTTACTATAAATGGATGTCCCATGAATGGCTTTTTAAAAAATGTAAATGTAACGCTGAATGGATGGGATATGAATGTATTATGAGTGTGTTATGGAATCCTTATGTAGGTGGCCTTCAAAGTGTCAACTCCATCACCATATGTAGGATATCGCACATAACATGCAGAGTTAGTCATTGTCTGGGAGACTCCTGAAGTCTAAATAGTCATGCTTGATGGACTTACCTGTTCACATAGAGGACTGTTATCATTGAGGTCTAGGACATGGATTTCTACAGTGGCTGTGGCCTCGAATCGCCCATCTGTGGCTGTTATCTTCAGGGAGTACTTGTCTTTGGTTTCACGGTCAAGAGACTCTTTAAGAATTAGCCCCCACTCTTCTCCCTCTTGTACAATGGAAAATTGTCCCAATGGGTCCCCATCTAATGAGAAACATTTCAAATTAAGCAATCAATCGTATCGCTTATTATATTATAATAAGTGATACGATGAGGGCTGTGCCTCAAATGTATTGTGATCCTAGCAACGCCTCTGGTTGTGATGCCATGAAGCACGTATGGACACATTAATGAAATAGTTTACACTGTTTGGGGAACCATTTTGTCTCTCTTAGCCTAATATTGTTAAAATGATTCTTAAAATAACTGAGAAATGCAATCCCCCTATTTATAATCAATAAAACAATTGATCTAACCTGTGATGTAACACATGAGCTGCCTGTTCTCCTTTGTCACATCCATGTCATCCATCGCCAGGGCAACGATGAACTCCCCAGGCCTGGAGTTCTCCATGACAGACCCATGGTACAGGTCTTCCAGGAACCGAGGAGAATTGTCGTTCTCGTCTGTCACCGTGACCTCCACCAGAACGGATGATGAGAGCTTGACCTCCCCCCCGTGGTCGGTAGCCACCACTGTAAAGCTGTAGTGCTGCGTCATTTCACAGTCCGTTTCCCTTAGAGTGGTTATCCATCCGCTCTCACTGTCGATGTTGAAGATCTCGCCGACATCATCGGACTCCGATTCTAAGGTGTAGGTCACCCATCCGTTGTTGTCCTGGTCTGGGTCATTGGCAGTCACCTGGGTGACAATTATGAATAAAAACACAAATGTATTGTCCAAACGGGAATTTCATTATCACATCATGAGCACGGCAAAAATACCACACAACAATAAATATCTAGATTGATCAAAGAAACATTTCAAAAACCTACCTGCATGACAGTGGTTCCTGGTGGCATGTTTTCTGCCAAGAAGGCCTTGTATGGGTTGGCTTCAAACACTGGCACATTATCATTTACATCCTGGACCTGGATGCTGATAGACACCAATGAGGCTATGTCTGTCCCATTGTGGTTGCTTTGAGCCATAACGTCTATCTGATACCACTTGGTCTTCTCGTGGTCCATGCTCTTCTGGACTAGTAGAGTCCCACTTTCTTGGTCCAGAGCAAACACTCTGTCTTTGTTACTCTCCACCGTGTTGCCATTGACCAGGCTATAGATGATGGGCATGTCCGAGTCAGCCTTGATCGTTCCAATCTCTGTTCCCATGGGGATGTCCTCGGCAGCAGAGAACGTGTAGAGCGGCTCAGAGAATTTCGGCAGGGGTACCTCAGGCGGGACTACCTTCACTTGCACCGGAACCGTAGAGTTGTAGAACGGTAATCCGCCATCTCTGGCCTTGACTTTGAAGTTGAAGATCTTGTTCTCTTGACCGATTAGATTTTCTTTGACAGAGACAATACCTGTAAAAGGGTTTATCTCGATGATGTCTTCTGTCACCTCCTCTGCTTCATCCACGGTATAGGTAACATCAGCGTTTTTCCCCTCATCTGCATCGTATGCCATTATCTGTATCACCGGAGAGCCTTTGTTCACAGTGGACTGGATTGAAACCTGGTACTCTGATGCTTTGAACTGAGGGGCATTATCATTCTCATCTGTTAGAATAATCTTCACGGTACAGAAGGCGACTTTCCCTCCACCGTCTTTAGCCATCACTTTGATGGCGATCACTCTTTGGGATGGGTTTTCTCTGTCCAAAGGTTGAGATGTTACAATCTGTCCGTTATTGTCTATGGAGAATTTGTCATCCGCCAGTTTGTTTATGATAGTGTAGTCTACACTCCCGTAAGGTCCCTCATCAGGATCAATGGCAGCCAGGCGAATCACTCGTGTTCCAGCTAAAGCGTTCTCAGCTAGTTCAGCCTCGTAGATGTTTTGGTTGAAATAGGGGCTGTGTTTATTAGTGTTCATCATATCGATATTTAGAGGGGCTGAGTTTTGAAAAACTCCATCTGAAACAGCCACAGTGAGGTTGTAGAAGGGATCCAAATTCCTTTTACAAACATTAGAGAAGGAGATAATTCCTGAGGATTCGTTGATGGCGAAATATCTGCCCTCATTGCCGGAGAGGATCTTGTACCGCAGATTGTTCAGATCTCTGGTGTCGGGGTCTGTAGCCTGGATTTTTATCACAATGTGTCCACATTTGGCCATTTCGTCCAGAGTGGCCTGATAGTGTGACCTGCTTAAATTTGGAGGGTTATCGTTTACATCTGTCACGTTAATAATGACATATGCTTCACTGCTCAACGGGTTACTGCCATTATCTATGGCTTTAATCTTTAGCTGGAAGTACTTTGTATTCTCGTAGTCCAACACCTGTGTCGTAACTATAAGCCCACTCTTCGGATCTACAGCAAAGTAATTAGTTTCATTTTTACCTGTTTCCAAAATATGGAAGGTTATGTCTTTATTTCTACCTGAGTCTCTATCAGTAGCAGATAACTGTAATACTGATGTGGCTACTGGAAGTCCTTCAGGGATATCCACTGTGTAAGTCAGCTTGGAGAAGACAGGAGCGTTATCGTTTACATCTTCCACTTCTATTTCAACCGCAGCCTCTGAAAAGGACCCCGTCACAGAGTCGGTGGCTCTGAGAGTCAATAAGTGCATTTTCTGGCTTTCGTAGTCCAGTAAATCTGTGACCCTTAACACTCCTGTTTTGAAGTCTATGTGAAAGTTCTTTGAGGAGTTATCCTCTTCCAGATTGTAGATAAGATGGTATCCTTCAGGATTTCTTGCCTGTACATGTAATATAGTGGTGAAGGGAGAAATATTTTCAGGGACTTTAAGTGGGTAAAGCAAGGTCTGAAAAATAGGATTTGTTCGATTTCTCACAGTGATAGAAAGTTCTGCTGAGGTTGTCCAACTGGGCGAGCCCTTATCTGTGGCCAGGACAGTGAGCACATATTTATTTCTAGCTTCAAAATCAATAGGCCGCTGAAGGGAAACGTCTCCAACATATGGGTCTATCCGGAATAAATCAAAATCCTCTTCCAACAAGTACATAATGGACTCATTTTCTTCAAGATCGTCGTCGGCAGCCATCACTTGAAAGATTACATCTCCCGGGTCTGTGTCTTCAGAGATCATCATGGAATGCGGTAGGTTCTGAAACCTGGGTGGATTGTCATTGATGTCGTCTATGTAAATGTTGACCTGAGTTCTGGCCCAACGAGGGGGACTCCTCATGTCTTTCACCTCCACAGTAACCTCATACAGATCCTTCTCCTCTCTGTCGAAGGGTAGGCCTGTGGTTAAAAGCACCCCAGATGTTTCAACTATCGAAAACCTGCCCATTGGGTTCAGTACAGTGTAAATCAGAGGCTCATTCAAGTAACTACCTTTAGCTCTCAACACTGCTAACGTTTTAATAGCGGTTGAGTTTTCTACAACAGTGGACGCATAGAACCTCTGCTCAAATTCAAGATGTCCGTCTCCTGTTACGTGGGTGACGTTTATCTGAACTGTGGCAAAATCTTTGTAAAGACCGTCAGAGGCTTCAACCAGGAAGTGGTAAAAGGATTTAAACTCTGAGACATTGTTGACAGAGATATGTCCAGTAGAAGGATGAATTGCAAATGAATTTTGAAGGTTACCCTCCGTGATGCTATATAATACTGTTGAATCGGCATCATGCGCAATGACCTGTGTAACCTCCATATCCCTGACCGGTGGGAAGATGATGGATGACTTGTACAACGGTTTAATGAATTTGGGCGGACAGTCATTGAAATCCAGAACACTTACGACGACTGTAGCCGGCTCCCCGGCGTAGAGAGACGGTTCCCCTGAATCCCGTACATGAACGGTGAAACGAAACTCAGGTGTGGATTCAAAGTCCACCTCAGATATAACAGACAGTGTGCCCATGCTTGGATCTATCTTGAACACTTTTAAGGCTTCCGGTTCGAGGATTTGAAAGACCAGGAGAGAGTTAGAGTCCCTGTCTGCGTCCGAGGCTCGTATCACCAGAGGCGTGTTGCTCTCCCCCATCACCATGCTGTTTATGTGTGCAGATTCGCTAATCTGGCCATGGAATTCCTGCTGTAAGAACACTGGAGGGTTATCGTTCTCATCGATGACATAGACGTAAACAACTGTATCAGACGAGGCTCCTGCCGAAGTGCTAGCTTGCACTTTAACTTTGTATGAGAAACACTCCTCAAAATTGAGCATCTTTTGCACAGAGAGAACTCCGGAGTCTGCATTGACATGGAATGTTCTGTTGGGGTCTCCATCTTTAATACTGTAATGGACAGCAGAGGAACTGGTTGCGATGACTGTGGCAATGGGAGTACCTGGAGGGCTGGCTTCACTGACTTCCGTAAAGTATTCACCAGAGACGAACCTGTGGAAAAAAGACAGAATCATTTTGTTTCATTGACATTCAGGAAAACATTTCAGATTATTAATTGCGGTGGAATTATTTCATACCCTTTAAGAATTATAACATTTCAAAATAATTCAAGAATGCACTATACATTTTAAATGCATAATAACCTGGGTGGGGTTCTGTCTGAGAACTGGATGTTGATGGTAACAGAACAGAGGTCACTGCGCTGGGGAAAACCCTGGTCTGTGGCCTTCACTGTCAGGTGAATCTGCCCCTTGATTAGGTTGTTCAGAGGCTTGGCGACGATGATACAGCCCAGCTCGCTGTCAATATCAAAGATGTTGTCGACATTCCCTGTAAGCGGACACAATAGTCAATTCATTACACATGCTGCTGTGCACAGATTCATGTAAGTCATCTCTAAGAAACATTTTCATATCTTCGTATCAAATACTGCAGCCTTTTAAACCCCTTTTTTAGCTAAAAATAGGTCATACTCCTCACATACAGAAATCTTCGCAGTTCAAAGTCAACCTCATCTAACGCCATAATCTCTAATCTGCATAGTACCTGAGTGTAAAGAATAGATTATTTGAGCGTTGCTTCCCACATCCTTATCTAGAGCCTTGACACACAATGCCTCCGTTCCGGCTGCAGCCAGATTGGTGATAGGGCCCTCATAGCGGTCAGCCATGAAGACAGGAGAGTGATCGTTGCAGTCCTGCACATAAATCACTGCCTTCACTAAATTCCTTTTCATAGGGATTTCCTGATCTCGAACCTGTCAGGGAAGAGACGTCGATGAGTCCTGGCCACTTGGGTGTCTCATCATTATTTCAAAGCCAAATACTGATGTAACATTGACTGTTTTTGTTTTTTACCAGGTTAGTTGACAAAAAACACAATCTCATTTAAATCAGTTTAATTTATATTTGGATTTAGATGTACCTACATAGAAGGGATTGCTTGATACAAACATCACTGCTCATTGAAACTGGAGGCGCCATATGTTATGTGTTCCATGTTATGCTTTACTATGATATTTAAAAATATTTAAAAAAAAACAAAGTTTGTTTTTTGTTGTCAGGGTATGCACCATGTACAAAACCTGAAACTTTATGTTCTGAACACTGCGGTACGAGTTGATGAACACCAACACCTATCGTTACCATGATGATGAGGGTATGCTCTGGGAGCTTCTCGTAGTCCAGTTGCTCCGTCATGACCAGCTCGCCACTCTTCGGGTCCAGATGGAAGCTCTTCAGGCTGTCTGGATGGACACTGCTGTGAAGGGAGAAGATGAGCTTGCTGTTGCTGTCTCTGTCTTCGGCAGAGATGTGGAGGATGTCCTTTCCCGGATAGGTGTCTTCTGGTACTCGAACCGTATAAATGGGCTCCTTGAATATGGGCCTGTATTCGTTCATGTCCAGCACTCGAATATATGCCTGGAGGCAGAGAGACCAGCAGGAAAAAAACAGTCAGACAGAATTAATCAGACAGGGACTTATAATTCTTCGATAACACTTTAGACAAGGCTGCTCCTATTACTGTGTTCAAGCAATTTAATGTACTGTAAAAAGTTTTAGTGACACATTTTTCATCATAAAATGTCAGATATGCTATGGTATATGTGTAGTATACAATATGTGTCTCACCTGTGTGGTTACAAGCTGATGGCCATCTGTAACCTGAACGGTCAGATTGTAGTTGGACTTCTTCCCAGCGTCCAGAGGCCTGGCTATCAGAATGCTGCCTGTGTTCCTCTCAATGTCAAAGTCTTGCTCCTCATCACCCCCTGAGAAAGAGCAACGGAATAGCTAGCGGGTTGATAAAGTCTAAAATCGGTCAATATCAATCAATCACCCCAGTCTGAAAGTTGGACATTTATCAGTTTGAAATTCGAATGTTTCAAGTTTTGTCACATTGCCTCAGGATGTTTTACTTTTTAAGTGTCAGTCACTCCACAGAGATTAGATCCACAGGAGAGGAGTGAGTATTCTCATGACATTGGTGACACACATATTTCCCCCTTAAAAATTAGAATTACCCCTTGCGCACACTATGCCATCACCTCACTGAGAGAAAAACTCAAACAGTCTGCCAGTATGGGGCAAACAAACCACGGTCTTCCTGGCGTGCTCATCCATCTATCTATTAATTATAGAAAACAAGGTCCTGACAAAGGGCCCCCATCCTATGTCCAAGTGTACCAGAATAAGTGCAACACAATTATTTTAAGGGGAAACATTTGGCAGCGACACACTTTGAACAGACGCCGGGAACAGCAGGGGTAAATATCATACTTGTTCAGCCAGATGGTGTTTATTGAGAAATCTATCCAGATTCTGAAGGCTCATAAGACTCGATTTTTAACAAGCTTTCTCTTAATATCTCCAGCGGGAGTAGATGAGAATAAAACATTTTAAAGTATAACTTCTTAAATAATCTGTGGAGCAGTATTGAACACATATCGAATGTTAACACTAAGTTAGGGATTTCCAACAACTCAAAAATGCTCAGAAAAGTTTGAATGGTTTGAAAAGTGACCTAAAAGGAAATTGATTATTTGAAGATTCTGTTTCAGGTGTTTGTAATTGCTAGTGGCTAGCCTATATATAAGGAGGATGACCAGATTAACTTTTAAAGCAGCTGGCATTGTTAAAACATATAAAATTAAGGCAAAATATCTTTCAACATTGGAAATGCATACATTTTGAGTGCTTCTCCTGGCATAATCTAAATTGCCATGGTTATGTTCATGCTGGCCTAGTCTTGTCTCCTTCAGGGGCTAGCTGGAACAAAGACACTTTAAAATGTCCAACTGGCTAACTGGTTGTAGATAGATAGCGAGACAGAAATATGGACAGAAAAATGGGATTGCTTTACAGCGAATTTGTACAGTCACAAGCATATTGGTGGACCACAAACACGCTTACATTATGTGCCAGATGTCACAGTTGTCATTAGTTCCAGGTGTTACCTGTTCGTTTGGGGTGAGGTTTTGCTTATAACTGCCTGGTGTACTGCTGTCTACAGCAGAGCTATTTATAAATGTACAGGCTGAATTAGGCTGGGAGGGAAACAGTGAGGACAATGTGGCCTAGTTCAAATTCAAATCTGAAATGTATAAGTGTGAGTTCAGCATGAGCTCCCAGCTCCCTGCACAGATCTGCTCTCCTTCCAGAAATGCTTTTCTCAACTTTTGTAAAGTATTATTGAAAGTTTACAATGATTGTAACACGGCAACAGTAAGCTGGTTATATTGATTTATTTTGTTATCCAAGGGCGTTGGGAAAAAGTTCTCGCTACCATGTCTAAAAAGGTGTTGTCCTTGAACTACATAAAACTAAACATTAACAAACCGCAGGTCTTAAACCTGCGAAGCATGGTAAATGGACTGGCAGATTGCAAAGGAAAGAGTTCCTTTGGTACCTGGCCCTTCATCTGAGGAAATAAGTCTCTGTTCTGCCTTTATTTGGGCCAGTACCATGCCTCTAGCTGAGATATAATCTGTCACACCAAGACCAGGCCTGCTCTGCCCTGCTCCGTTCGACTGCAGAGTGACGATCGTTCAATCTACCACCATCATGGTTCACAGGAATGGACTCCAAAATAGGAATAAAAAAAGGAATTTTCCGCATTAAAAAAAGGCATTTAGCTATTCTTCCACGCGAAACTACTGTACATTGTCCACATCGTAAGGGGTCGACATGATTTCACAGAGCCACGGTGACATCATTACCTCCTGTCTTCCCCCTCACCTGTGATGTTGTACCACAGCAGCCTCTGCGTCTCCATCAGGATGATCCCCACCATGTGAGTGACAGGGTCGGTCTCCATGACGGCCACGGTGAAGTTTGGCTCCTCGAACATCAGCGGCTCCGAGCTGAGCCGCGGCTTGCGGATCCACTGAACGTCCAGGCGGACTGTCGACGACCACGCCGGGCTCCCGTGGTCCTCCGCTTTGATCTGCCAGGCAATTAGAGAGCATACAAGGGCATGTGGGTCACTGTGCAAATCATCTAATACATGTAAGCACATGACAGGGCTGTGTTGTCGGCATCCACTGCTTTCACACGCAACTCTGCAGACACACAAGTCTGCACGCATCCCTGCCTGTAAATGGCTGCCATGGAAGATGGTTACGTTACATTGATTAGAGATAGCAGGTCTCCTAAGGAGTGTGTTTGGGTGATAAATGCGGTCGCCGTGTGGAACCTGTGATTACGAAGTTGTGTTTTGGTCTTGACAACCTACCGTCAAGATGCTGTAGTTGCCGGCGGTGAAGTCCCCCCGGGCGGTCACTACCCCGGTGGCCGGATGGATGTCAAACTGTTCCTTCTGGTTATCCTGGAGGCTGTAAGTGAGCTCAGCATTTGGTCCTTCATCGTCATCCCGGGCAATCATCCGGTACACTGTCACCTTCGGCTCGACGCCTTCACCACCGTGTTGCTCGGGTAGTTTGACCTGGAATCGGTCATTTGAGGAAATCGGTCACATTTATTTCTAATAACCCTTTTATTTACTTGAGCAGTTGTTCGGAAAGTGCTTTCATATTGAAGTGATGTTTTGAACTCGACACCGAGACCCCAGTGAGTCTGGAAAAGCCGACCTGGAAGAGCTTGTGGCTGAACAGGGGCCTGTTGTCGTTCTCATCCAGCACTTGGATGATCACTGTGGATGTTGAGCGCAGTGCAGGAATGCCGTTGTCTGACACAATCACCTGAGAGCAGATAAAAGGATTCATCAAGACTAGCTAAACACAATAATCAGCATATACTATTTGATCCAAGCTCTCATTATAGGCCTTTTGACAGAAATCGAGAACGCCCGTGTTGTTTGATCACAAGCAGGGGTCTCAGTCTCTCACCTCGACACTGTGCTCAGACTTCTGTTCCCGGTCGAGGGAGGTCAGAGTACTAATGACACCTAAGAAAACAAAGAGGAGATTAAACAAGGAAGGGGGAAGGAGAGAACAACGAAACAGACAAAAAGGTGTTAAAGAGAGTGGAGAAAGAGCAGAGGAAAAATGAAAGAAAAAAAAGGAAAAATAATGAATAAAACAATAAGTCACGATGGGGGAAATGGGGAGGGGATGACGAAGAAGGAACTGGGCAGTCTCCCACACTGACAGCAGTAGCACACCTGTCACTGGTGGCCTCAGGCAGCCATTTCTCTGCTGTCATTTTTCTAAGTTTGTTTTTTCTGTCTTTACAGTCTAGTCTACTCTGAAGAAACCACTAGGAACATCACTGCACGCAATATTTTTATAGTAAAGAAATCAACCTTTAAGGAGTTCTGTGGACACTACTAGTATATTGTGCATTGCAGGAAGGAGCCAATACAATCTATCCACAGATAAAATTATGGCATTATCTTTTAGAGTTCCCATGCTTTAGATCAGAATGTTGTTTTGAAAGAGAATGAGGTACTTAATCAGAATTGAGGTACTTAGCTACGCATGCTTATGTTCCTTTTTGACGGCAAATTCTTATGCCAAACTGAAGAGTCTATGAGATCAGAAAACCTGACGAAACAGGTTTCCATGACTGGTTTGGTATTTTTCTGCGGTTTGTGTTGAAATACGGGTGAGGCCTCTAGGATTTACACTGTCAGTTTATAGCAGGGTATTTGGCCTACAGATTAAACAGGACTGATGCCTTCTAAACTTATACGTTTAACGGCCAACTGCCACCAAATTTCTACCACTTTTACTTTATACGCCTTTTTAATTTTCCTCATGACCAACTTAGTCCTGAAAGCAGAGGCCCTTGGGCCAATGCTTGTATGTGGCCTACTCAAGATGTTCACAACTTGGGCACACAAGCAAAGTATAGAACATTCACTCACGAGAAAAAACGACTACTTCAAATTAAAGCTGCATGCAGCATTTCCAGGTGTCGGCAGTATGATCACTGAGGCAACATTGAGAGATATTAGACACTTCCCTATAATTAGCGTCTTCTGTACCCCCTAATGTACTTGATACAACAAAAATCATAGTTTTTATTTATTTAATTAATGTATTTAATTTTCAATGATGCATGGAACGATGTAGACCACTGCCATTTACAAATCTGCCAAGATTCACCTTTCTATAGCATACCTCACAGGAATTTGCATTATGAATTTCCACTGCTGCTGAACCCTGAAATATATATTTCCTGCATGCATTTTAAGATACACTGGAAACATAAATCATTTGCCAAATAATTACATTTTTACACATTTGAAAATATATTTTGAAATATAATATTTGACCACTTTTTATATTTTAATGTATTTGGCTTATGAACTCAAGCGATAAATCCCAAATGAAACCCTTCGTCCCCCGCTCCACTCTCGGCCCCCATTTTCCTGTTCAGGCGCACTTCCACCATTTGTACCAGTGTCCCTAAGCTAAGGGTGCATAGGTGCCGTTTGCACCTTCCAGTGGCCCCTTCAAACAAGCGTGCAACGATGCAGCCTCCACTAGCACAGTGGAATCCCTCAAGGCACTGCGCAATTTCACAGAAAAGAATGGATAGGCTTGCCTAATGATTTGAGTTTTGTTCACATCTGATTTCGAGACAACACACATACAAAACAAAATATGCCTTTAATTAAATGTTCAATTGTTGATCACATTTTTTTTCTTTTTAATGATAGGGGGGATTTGTGAATTGGAATTTCATGCTTGTTTTATTAATTAAAAGTTGACCGTGAATTGGATCGTTTAAGTCCCTAGTGTGTGGATGCATTTATTAAACCACTAGTCACTTTGAGGAAGTCTTTTTTTTCCCTGCAACACGTGACCTTGGAGGGCACTCCAAGCAAGTGCATAGCGGATACGGGTCAGATTCTGATTCAAAGGCTGCTAATCCGGACTATTTCTACAGTTGGTTGAGAACGTCAGTTAGTCATTTGGAAATTTCCAAATAAACTCCAAAAAAAGCATAGGGGAGAGTTTTGAAAGAAGATTCCTAGCACCAAGAAAAGAAATCTAATCTGTCTGTTGAGACAGATTAAAATCTAGACATTTGTGTTCTACACCCACCCGTCCACCACGATCAAACACTGACCTTTTGTTTTTACATTTAGTAACCTTTCTGTCTCATGTAACCTTCTCAAATGTAACGTATCATACTGTGAGTTTCCCAGGGTTAAGTTTACTATGTAATGTTTAGTCTGTCAGAACAAGCTGTTTTATAATGTAATTTGTCTAAATGAATGGGTAATGAATGTACTGATGGGGTATCTTCAGTGCATTCATTAATAAAGACGCCAGCTCACATACGCACACAGTATACAAGTATCCACCCAGGTAGTATAAAAGGGTTATCTGGGTAAATCCTGAATGCAGGATGAGAAATAAATTTCCCTGAGTGACTGATTACCATGCATGTGTGTGAACCATGTGTAACAAAACATGTGGAGACCAAAAGTTCCCGCAGAGATAGTCAGTCATAACAAATCACTTCCCAAAAGCTTTATCTAACCAAGCACCACTTGGGAAAACGCTTTTTCTAACCAATCACCATTAGGAAAAAGCTTTGTCAAGCCTTTTTCCAGTGGGTTTTCCAGGATTAAGTTTAGAAATATGTTAATGTTGGGGTTATGGCTAGTTTGTGTTTAGGCAAACAATTTCAGTTATTGTGGTTAAGTTTTGGGTTGGGTTAAGGTTAGTGTTGGTTTTGGATAATGGGCATAGGGAACATTAAAAACAGGTGTGTGTGTCTATGTTTGTGATTGCGGGGGGAGGGTCAACTGGCTTTTTTGGGGTTCATTTCACTTTTATGGCACTCAAAACAAACCCTGCTGGGTCTTTACGGCAGACGTTATTTAGGCAGGTGAGACACATTAGACAGTGAGCTGCTGTTTTTATCATTAGCTGAGATGTGGGAATGAAGCTCCTTGATCGCAGATAGGTCTCTCTTGTAAAAGATGTCCCTTGACCTCTTTTGTCTTGCTGTAGTTTTCTAGTCTTCTTTATACTCCAGATGGTAAGACTTTGCTACAGTATACTGCTTGACTACATCCAAATGGATTACTGGATCTTAACTGATCTTTCTTGCTGGGACCTCTCTGCAGACACTGTACAGTATGTTCTTAGCTTACTACAACACTCGATTTAATTGGAGGCTTAGTCAGACTTCTCTGTAGCAGTGAGTCATGTCTTTCTTGCTCAGACATGAGGAGTACAGCTCACATCCTCAGACAGCTCATATCCTCAGACACATACAAATCAACCATATTTTGCCAGCACCTTATCCAACTACAGTATATGCTTCAGATTGCAGTAAAACATGGCCCTTGATACTGTCTATCAATCAAGCGAGAATGTTTTAGAAACACTTTAAACATTAGCAGTTTTCACCAAATGCTATTCAAATGCACAGCCTAAAACCCAAGGCAATTCTTGTTCAGAAGCGCAGTAACCAGATGAAGTGAGATGTACTATTTCACATTTGTTATAACATAAAATAAATTAGAAACCGGTAAAAAAAAGTGAAATCTAAAATACGTACGGATATTTACATTCACTATTTGGATGTTAATCTCACAATAAACACAAATATAAAGCATAAAATAGAGTAGGGTATTATAAGCTAGACAAAGGGCCCTTTTATGAAGCTAACTTCACTTGATTACACTGGGTATTTCTATACAACCTCAAATCTATTGTATAATAGTTAATGGAGCTTATTTTGCGCTTTAATCCTCTGGTGTTGGCCTGGGGTGTGGATGCTTGGGAGAGCTGTGGAGATTACAGTACAAGTCAAGGACAAAGAGACATGTTGAGGCTTGCGACACACCACTAATTTTGTTCAATTCTGCCTTGTCTTCAAAGAGCCAAGTCTGTGCGACAGGCATTCAACCGCAGAACAAAACTGTCAGAGATGACTGAATTTCAACTTTTTGACTGAGGAGTTTTTTGTGTAACACTTTCTTCCCACCGAGTATAGACACGACTCCCGGGAATGAATCGTGTTGAGTACATTCATGGTTAGATCTAAGTCTAGTTTGACCTTGTCCTGGCCTCACTTGTCGTGACACACCCTGTATGATGCATGTGCACGTTGCTGCCCGTGACACTTTTCTTACTCTACCATTTTCTAATCGATCTGTAGAGAAACCACACGCTGTTTTACAACTGTACAACAACTATTGAAATATATGTTTGACACACATCAACAAAAAAGTGCCAAACACTTAACGTAAGTTGCACAAAATGAAATATCGGTTGTCGAATTTGCCATGTAAAAAAATGCAGAAGCCTGTGTGTCTGTATTTGTAATTGCGGGGGAGAGTCAACTGGCTTTTTTGGGGTTCATTTCACTTTTATGGAACTTAAAACAAACCCTGCTGGGTCTTTACGGCAACTATTGAAATATATGTTTGACACACATCAACAAAAAAGTGCCAAACACTTAACGTAAGTTGCACAAAATGAAATATCGGTTGTCGAATTTGCCTTGTAAAAAAATGCAGAAGCCCAGTCATTAGTCATCAGTCCAAGGTGTCACTAATGATACAGGAATAAAAAGAGCATTCTTAAAACCATATAAATCACATGCCTGTCCCTAATGTCACCATATTCCCCACATTCTACACTACCTTTAAGCTGATCCCTCAAAGTAGCGCGCTACATAGACAACAGGATGCCATTCAGGATTCAACTTAATGTTTCATGCTGAGAGGTTTCAGTTACCTGTTTTGGGGTTGATGGCGAAATAAGTCCGTTGTGAATCCAGAAGCTGGTACGTGAGTTTTCCCTCAGAGGATGTGTCCACATCAGTAGCACTGACCTGCAGCACAGACTTGTCTTTAGGCATGTTTTCCATGACAGAGCCGAAATAGACAGGCTTGGAAAGCTGTGGGGCATTATCATTAATGTCCATGACTTCCAGGTATACGTCTGCCCAGGTCACTAGGGGGATGGTACCCAGATCTTTGGCATAGACCGACAGCCAGTAGTGAGATACCACCTCACGGTCCAGTGTCTCAGCAGTGCAAATGACTCCTACAAAACAGAAGGACAGAATCCTTTATAATGTCATGTGTCTGTATTCAAATTTTTTCTCTGACCAATGTTGTGAATGCCAGTGTTTTAAGATAATTAAGTTTACCAAAAATGTGTCATGTTATTGAGACTGGTGTATAACGTAAGAGTAATATTCTGAAAGAATGGCCTTGTGCAGGTCTTCAACACTATCATGAGAGTGTACTTATTTTCCAGTGCATGCTGATGAAATGTTATACATTCTGAGGTGGTGGTTTAACCTCATAACCACATACAATATGTAGGAACATAGCAGCCTCAGGTAGTTTTGGTATTTCATATCCATTTTCCATTCAACATATTTTACCTCGGGAAACACATATACATTTTAATGTACTATAACAACAAAACATTCATGCTACTGAAAATATTATAAAATATAGGAGTTTTTTTTTTTACTATCACATGCAGACTCTATGGACAACAGACAACATAATATGTAGCTACCTGTTTCCTCGTCAATAGTGAAGACTCCCAGACCGGTGCCATCATGAATGTGATACCTGACAACTCCGTCTCTCCCCAGGTCCTTGTCGGCTGCTGCCAGGGTCAACACTGAGGTCCCCACGGGTGTGTCTTCCATTACACTGGCTTCATAGACAAACATGGGGAACACTGGCCTATTCAGGTTCTCATTGACGTCAAGGACCTCAACCTCGATAAAGCAAGAGGAGGAGAGAGAACGAGGAAGACCGTGGTCCACCGCTCGGACTGTGAGGTTATACGACTGTCTCTTCTCAAAGTCCAGTTCCTTCTCAAGGGTTAGAGAACCTGTTGACGCATCGAGAGAAAAGGCCCCGCTCGCACTGTTTTTCAGATTGTAGGTGATCTGTCCACCACTGCCCAGGTCTAAGTCATGGCTCTCAACCCACAGTAAGACTGTTCCTAATGGCAAGTCTTCAGGGACTTTGATGCTGTACATCTTGGGGACAAACTTGGGAGGGTTGTCGTTGATGTCCTCTAACACCACAACCAGATCAGACATGGAGAACAGAGTTGGGTCTGATTTGGATTGATCTCGAGCCTCTATCTTTAGGTCGTGTCTGGGGAAAGCTTCTCTGTCTAACCGTCCAGCTAGCCTCACCTCTCCGGTGAGTTTATCTATCTTGAACAGACTGTTTAGTGTAAGAAAAGAATATACAATGTTTCCATTGTCCTCAGAGTCTAAATCCGTTGCGTGCACCTGGAATATCTTTGTGTCAACTTCTGTGTTTTCTGGGATGTGCGTGATATACCTGAGTTGATTGAATACTGGTCGGTTGTCATTGACATCCAATACATTCACTGCGAGAAATTTCCATGCTGAGGTTTGTGGGACGCCTAAGTCATAGACAGTTATGTTCAAGATGTAGAACTCTTTGATTTCTCGGTCTAAAGGACACACAAGCTGCAACTCCCCGGACCAAATACCAATGGAGAAACATCCTTCTTCATTTCCGCTGGAGATTTGGTACAAAAGCCTGCTGTTGAATCCAGTGTCATTATCCGTAGCCTTGACGTGAAGGATGGTCGCATTCAAAGGAAAATCCTCTCGGATATCAATAGAACTAGGGATGCCAGAGTTGAACTTAGGCGAATGGCGGTTGATGATGTGAACGTCTGAAAAGGATTCTTCATCCTGGATCGTCAAAACTGGCTTTATGGATTCTATCAGTTTGTCTGTGAGCTGTTTGAAAACACCCGTCTCCTCACAGCTGAAGGTGGCTTCCCTGCCCTGGCTGACGACCATTACCGTAACAACGGAAGGGTCAGAGTTACGTTCGCCATCTGTTGCTGTAATATAGAGTTTGAATGAAGGCAGTTGGTTCTCGGCCAACGCTGCGGGAATCTGTTTGGTAAGTCTAATAATTCCAGATACGGTGTCGATGTCGAACAGTCGCTGGTTATTGCCTGACTCTATCACATATCTCAGCTGTTGTAGTTCATCTGGGTCAACAGCAGACAACTCTGCGATTTGCTTCCCAACCGGTAAATCAACAGGTACGGTGGCGTTGCATCCCACCTGCTCAAACAGAGGGGTGTTATCGTTGACGTTGCTCATGGTGATCGTCACGGCACACTCAGAAACATGGTTGAATGGACTGCCACTGTCAGAGGCCCAGATCCTGAGATGATACCACCTCTTCATGAGTTCATAGTCCAGATCTTCAGACGTGGAGATCACCCCACTGACTGGATCAATGGAAAATGGAGAGGGGCTTGTGTTTGCTATGGCGTAGGTCACAAATCCGTTTTGACCCATATCCTCATCTATTGCGGAGACTGATAAAACACTGGTGCCAACTGGTACATTCTCGGGTAGGCTTGCCTGGTATGAGGATTCGGTGAATATGGGGGTATTGTCATTTTCATCAATTATCTCAATGATGATATGAGTCTCGGCTTTGCCGTTATTTGCAATCACATCAAATTCATAACGTGACTTCTTCTCAAAGTCAAAGGTGTCTGTGTTCACAATGACACCCGTTTTGGGGTTTATCTTAAATTTGGAACTATCAGAATTACTTTTTATATGGTATGTAACATTCAAAGTTGTTGAGGTAACTGTTACTGTAACAACATGTGTTTTTGGTGGGGAAAACTCACTTAGTGTGGCAATATAAGTGTCTTCCAGAAATGTGAACTCACTATATTTATAGGGAGGGATTTGAATTTCTGTTATTGTAGAAAGTTGAGGAGGACTGCTCTTGTCTTTGGCCTGGAGGGAAAGATTAAATCCTGAAGGACTCTGGAACCAGTTAATCCGTTTGGTGGAAGCCACTTGGAAACCATGGCCTCGCAAACTGGAGGGGATAATCTCAAAACACCTCTGTAGATCCCCGGCAACAATACTAACGGAATCAACCAGCTTTACACCCGGCTCTACTTGGACATTGATAGTTATTTTCTCGTCTTCATCCTTCTGAATTTGGATAACCGGGACAGGCTTGATAATTGGTGCTGTCCAAGAGCCCTTTTCTATGGTTACTTTAACCCTAGCAACGTTACCGAACTTTTGTATCCCTGATATCTTCTTGGTCCTGTCCTCGGCTAACACGGTGAGATCGTACATGTCTGCTCGGCTGTGATTCAGTCTCTTGACGAGGCTGATGGTGCCTGTAAAGGGATTGATAGCAAATGGATGGGATCTACTCGTGAAAGAGTAATAGAACTCTGCGTTACTGCCAATATCCGCGTCCGTTGCGCTGACCGTTACCACACTCGACTTCAAAGGAGCATCTTCCCTGATGACCGCGCTGTACGAGGCTGGGTAGAAGAGTGGTTTCAGGTCATTGGTATCCAGCACCTGGATCAATACCTTGGTCCTGGCCTGTAAGTCATGTGTGCTTTCAGTGGCTTCAATGGTGAGAGTGTAACTATCTCTGACTTCCCTGTTTAGCGATGCAGAGTTACTGCTGCGTGTTTTAATTCGCAAGAAGCAGAAATCCCCAACTTTGACCTCTTCTACTATGAATAGGCCGTCGTCGTCTCCAGAGACAAGTCTATACTTGATGTCCCAGACGGGCTTGGTTAGTACGATACCCATCTTAATGGTACTGTCCACGGCAGTCCGCGGGGCTGAGTTCTCGTTAATGGTGGCATTGTAGAGATGAGAGGTGAACCTAATGTTAGAGCTGTCCATCCCAAACGCCTTTACCAAGCTCTGTGCCTGGCTAGGTACAACGTTTAGTAAGACCGTCACTACAACGAGTAACGTACTTGGGTCTGTTGTAACCATCTTCACTGTCATCGCAAGGATCCTCAACTCTGGGGCAGAGACAGGGAGAAGAAAAGAGAAAGAGGGACAGAGAGAAAAGGACGAGAGTAACAAGGAGAGCAGGAGAATGTGATACAGCTTATTATTTTTCATATGAAAGAATATATGTCTTAACAAAAACGAATGCGTTGTATACCACCACTCATCGAAACTCAAATCCAGACCTCTACAAAATTGAGATTTTGGACCAGATTATGAGCACAGTTGTCATTTCCCTGGTACCTGCTCCTGTCTTAGCAATACAATATGATTGTTAAACAAGCAATGACCCAACACTAGAGTGAATGGCTGTGGTATGGTGCGCATTTGTCTCCTGTTCTGACATGCCTTGACCAAAGCCAGGCAATACATTGTTTTAAGACAAGACTCAGCCAAAGAGCAGCATTAGACAGACAGTGCCTTTCCCAAAAATAATAATTATTATTCTATTTTTGAGCGCCATATCTTATAATCAAATCCTTATTTTTAAGCCTTTGCCAACACATGTTAATAAAAAAGGATTTGTTGGGTGATGACAGGTATTAAACAGGATTTGGAGGTGGGTTAACACTTTCCTCTAAATGTAAATACTGCCACTGTTCATCTGGGAGGTGTGCTGCTTTCTGTTCAGTATGTAGTTCAGACTTTGTCTACCGTTTTCCCCTAAATGCTAATGCATTTCACTTTATTTTTTGTGTCATAGATTCAAAGGAAGGGAAATTAGTTTATTTTTCCCCACAGTGCATAACAACAATTTCAACTCATATTAATATTAAAATAATTATTTAAATATTGCAACAAGCTCTCAATGCAAAATCAAATATAAACATTCATATCATTAACTTAAAATTGCCTAGGAAACTGGGTTATTGGCCAAGTGAAATATTTAGGTTTTCAGTACTGCCTTTGACAACCATAAAGACCTCAGTTTCCCTGCATGTAGATTTGACCAATTCTTGGCACTTTAGATGAATCTACATGCCACACCAGCTCTGTTACAGATATACTGTATCTTTTCCAATTTCTGAAGTTTATAGTAGATTGCCCAGAGATCTGGAATAAGAGGAACACTTAAGATGCTCCTTGAAATAATGCATGAGATACCTGTTAATACTCTGTTACTGCAGAAACAAATTCTTCCTGACATTTAACTTCATAGTGTGAACAGAGTTTTAGGAAGTACTTATTTCTATGCGTAGAAGTATGCCACGTATTACCAACATGCTGATGAAGGAACACAAGGCTTTACAAATTATTATAAATTATGATTTAATTAATTAAAATGTGTTTCAAAAAATAACTCCTGAGCTCAGACTTAGATTAAGACTTGTGCCTGAGTATTAAACACGGGGATGACAGACAGCCTGGTCATTTGTTTTATCTCAACTAGGCTGTGGTAGTGACACATTCCTAAATAGTTGAGGTTTGCTTGAGGTTAGACAAGAATTATGAGTTGTCATGTTCTCTTTTCATTTACACTATATCAATTTAGTCTTTAGATCATTTTAGCTCAACTATGTCCTTTATATAAACATGGTAATCAATCCGAAACTGCAACCTAAGAAAGGAATTTTGTCTGACCCGGGCCTGTAAAAATTGGGGTTGAATAGAACATATTTAGTCTCAAAAACAGCTGGCTAGCATTGACGTGGTGGGTAAGAACCTCAGGCAGTCACTGATGTTTGCTGTTAGCTGTTGGATGTTCTCTCCTGTTCATGTTTCTGGGTGTTCCTGTCTGTTCTTCTCATTTGTGCGTGTGTGTGTGTGTGGTGGCTGCCTGCCTGTCGTCTTTCTTCTCATTCAAACCCCCCGTCGTCACGACCTGCAGGTACATGCTCAGCTCAATCATGCTGCTCGGATCAGATCGCATTTCAACATCACCCTCGTTTAATCTCACTTGTACCTCTACTGGTATATATGGGGCAAAGTTGACAGCGTTTAAAAAAAAAATGTTTTAATCTATCTTGCTCACGCTGTACATTTTTATATTGCCTAAAATGACTGAGCAAGGCAAGTTCATAACATGATCAAATATGTTATGTGTTAGATCTACTCGATGAGCCCTTCCGTTTTTCCCAATGTAAAATGCTGGTGTAAAGTGTACTTTAAATTATTTGTATACCTATCCTTGAGGGTTCTGTATTGTCCTCTTTGTGGTCCATGGTAGTTGATATGAATCAACCCAATCATGGTCATCATCAGGCCTTCTACAATCATCTTCGCCTGTGCTCTAAGAGCTCCAGGGTTAGCAGATTTGCGGTTTGAATCTAGCAATGATTCAGCATGTCTTCCCACCAACAGTTATATAGGCGATAAATGAAACTGTGTGTGCACATTTCTGTGGATATTCCAATGTGTGTGTGTGTGTGTTGTAAATGGCCAAACAGGACTGCCTTGTCCTGTAGTAGAAATCTAGAAAACAGGACGAGATTTCTAGATTTCTACTACATTCTGGCAAAAATGCCATATTCGATATGTAAAGTGTTGTCAATTAGGGTTAGGGTTTTAGAGCAGAGTGAGCATGGCTCACATTATAATATGTATCAACATTCTGTATCTTGGCTCAGCTGTATAAAATCAAGTGGCCCAATGCTTAACACCAACCATTGTGTTGAGTTAGGCAGAACTTTAGTAGGCCCACTATGTCATAGGCTTCTGTAGCTCACCACTGCCCAGAGCAATAAGAAGACCCTCCCTTGACCAGTTGCTACCCCCTCCACCTGGACACCCTCCACATCATCAGCTGTTGAATCCCCGACCCCCCCCCATACACACACACACCCAGTGCCACAGGCAGACCAATTACCTAAATTACTGGGAGGGGTCCTTCAGTTATGGCCAGGCCATTCATTCTAACGTAGTGAGTTTACAATACACACCCCACACTTAAAACGGAGGACCACTGACTTATCTACAAAAACACACACACACGCGCACGCACTGCAGTCTGTCACGGGTACTAGAAGTTGACGTTCAGACCGTCAGTGTATCACAGATCTTCCAGGTAAATACTTGACTCTACACAAGTCATTGACGGGGAATTGGGGTCAGATGATGCTACTTCTAGTTGACATATGTCCTGGTCATAGTAAACAGGGGTCAGATCTATACTCAGGCAGATCTACATGCTGTGGTTAGTCAATATCACAGATCATGAGAAAAATTAGCACATAATGTGTTTACAGTGACTAACTGGGTACCAGTTTTATGAACAAGCCTTTACAGTTGACTAGAATTAGATGACGCTTGTAAAATGCATTATGTGCCATTAGACGTGTTGTAAACGCATATTCATTTTAAGACTTTTTAAGACTTAATTCCTGGAAGTGTTTAATTCAATAACGGAAGTTGCCAAAGTGTTAATCCAGCAGCAGTGAAGCCTTTCATGACATAATACTAGAGAAACTTACCTGAGGTCGTCCTCTGAGTTAACTATTCCTAGAATTGTCCTACTTCTTTTCGTCCCTATGCCTTAGGGATTTTTACAGATCCAGCAGAACAAGAGTGACAAGTACTGTTCTTCTTCCATAGTTCCTCATGGGAATCCCAAAAAACAGATCTGACCAGGAAGTAAATTTCTATCACTCTTTCTGTCAGTAGCTTGCCAGTTAACTTTACTCAGCCCACTCCAATTCACTCAGGAGACTTACATTAGACTGCTAAGAGACACCTTACTCTGTGGTCCCCTCCCACTTCTCTCACTGTCCCTCCTCCTACACACTCACACATACACACACACATACACACACACACACACACACACACACGGGTGCTTGAGCACAGATTGTGGACTGTTTTTCTTCATGTTTGCCTGCTGGGCTGGGGCCAGAGAAAAGCTCAGTGCTCTATTGAAACAATACTTTTTGACCTGTTTGGAGACTCTGACTTTATATCTGATCTACCCAAAATTTGGTCTTTTGACAAGTCAGATTAGGTCTTTTCACATTAAGTCTTTTCAGGCCCCTTTTTAGAGCTGATCTGATTGGTTAATAGACCAATGACAGAAAAAAATGACTGACTTTGTAATACATTTATTTTTAGTGCTGATCAAATTCATATAGGAGGATTCCATTTTAGCAGACCATCCGATTTTCTTTGATAGTGGAATTGAGCCTTCAGATTTACTGTAGAATGTGTCAAAACAGGTACCATATTAATACATCAACTTAAAAAAATGGCTTTACTAGTCTTGTCTTGACTGTTGTGCAATCATCCTGCTCAGACATGTATAGTCTTGTGGTTTTGTCCATGTCTTAATGTTGAAGTTAAGATGAAGCTCAATAAAACTCTACAAAAAAAGTATACGTCACTATTATGAATTGTGAACATCAGTTTAATAAACTACTCGGGACTTGGTGAGGCCATTTTACAGAGTATGACAAAACTGCTAGAAAGCCAAATGGTAATTCATCTATTGTGGTTTTATAGCGAAGCTGCTTACACCCTCAAGTCAACAGCACAGGTCTAATTGTTATGTAAACAGTGGCTCTGTGCACATACTGAATACAACTCTCAGCAATTAGCCGTGGGCGTTAAGTGAGGTAGAAGAGATATTTAATTCTCTGATACTGCCAGGGGAGGCGTATCAACGGATAAGGACGCTGTTGGGGTGGTGCAGTATGTCCTTTGTCTTCCCTATGGATTTAGTGCTACTAGGGGTACCATATACAGGTGCTGGTCATATAATTAGAATATCATCAAAAAGTTGATTTATTTCAGTAATTCCATTCAAAAAGTGAAACTTGGATATTATATTCATTCATTACACACAGACTGATATATTTCAAATGTTTATTTCATTTAATTTTGATGATTATAACTGACAACTAATGAAAATCCCAAAATCAGTATCTCCGAAAATTAGAATATTACTTAAGACCAATACAAAAAAAGGATTTTTAGAAATGTTGGCCAACTGAAAAGTATGAACATGAAAAGTATGAGCATGTACAGCACTCAATACTTAGTTGGGGCTCCTTTTGCCTGAATTACTGCAGCAATGCGGCGTGGCATGGAGTCGATCAGTC